>JAQZBX010042770.1:0-21900 GCA_029593785.1 Cabassous unicinctus
AAAAAAAATAAAAAATAGCACTTACTAGAAATCTATGATTTTTCTCCAAAGTAAACCATTTTAAAAATAACATACGCTTTTACCTATCATTAGTGGAAAGGCATATGCAATTTAGAGTAAGATATAAGCAAATAAAACAGTATTATCTAGAGTTAGGTATTTTCTCAGTCTCCAACCGTTATCAACGAGTACTGCTTCATTTAACCTTTCATTGTCCTAATCCTTCTTCAAAAAGATAGTTAACCATTTCTCTTACTGATTGCTCAATTAGATTTTGCATAAGCCAATGTCTTAATTTGTATTTAACTCTCAGATGCTTATTTTTGTAGAGCTGTTTCATTGCTTTAGGCCGAAAAGATTTTAACTGCCAGTTTAAAAGCATATTGGTTAAAATATCTTAATTTTACATTTTTGAATTCTTAACTCTTTAAGTTTTCCCAATATCTCTTTCTCTTTTGATTCTTCTTCATACAAAGGAAAAGCAGTTTTCTTTAAAAAAATAAAGGGGAAAAAAATGTTAGGAAAGAAATTGAGCAGTAAGAGCACAGGCTTTAAACATGGGTTCAAATATTCAATCCTTTCAAATATTTGTCCTTTAAAATTTTTCACAACTCTATGAATCTCAATCCCTTTGTCTAAAAAATATGCTTCAGGAATATTGTGATAATTCAATAGACAAGTATATAAAGCACCATTACAAAGCTTCTACATAAAAAGAGCTTATTTAATCATGGCTATTTTTCTTATTAAATATTGCATAACTGCTTTGACTTCACTGTGTTTGGTTTTAGCAGCAAGAACAAATTTCTCTGGCTTAGTGTCCAAAACCATAACCCTCTCCTGGATCTTTGCTAACTGATGGAAATTATTTTCTCTCTCTTCACTTAAAATAAATATGCAGTTATCATTGTTTGAAAACTCCACAGGGTTCTTTATATTTGCAACCTTCTAAATTCTCAAATGCCTATGTGGCCCCCTTTCTTCTCAGAACATCTCAATATGCATTACTCAGAGTAGAAGAAATGATTAATCTGCAGTCTTCCTAAGAACTTTCCAATATTGCTCAAAATGAAAGCTAAAGACTACAGTAACGATGGAGCCAAGAAAGATAGAAATTGGCTGATTGTTCGGTTGGCTATCTCCCCTGTTAGTCAATACAGAAGTCCCCTCCACTGCTAGAACTCTTTTTCTAGTCTCTTGAGTGTGCCCAAAGAAAACTGCTTTTCCTTTGTATGAAGAAGAATATCCTGCTTGGAACACTTGCTTTTTCCCCATCATTAATGTTTGACCTCTTCTCTTCCTCTCACCTGAGCAGATTATTTCTTCAAGGCAGCCATACATCTGGCCAAGAGCTGTTACCACGTTTAATGCCCTGTGGAAAATTAAGCATTTGATAGAGTAATTGCTGTGTTGGTAGGCTGGTGGGAAGATGCAACAATATTGTTGATCCATTAAGTGGCACAGTCCATCCTTTGGCAGAATGTCTGTGCATATTTGCTCCCTGAATTCTGAAGGCAAAGGGTATCCACTGCTGCTCTGTAGAGGTGAGACTGAAGACTGCTTTTTGAGTCCAAGATGACAAATATGCTGGATTTCTTTGCAGTACCATTCGCCCCAATACTGTCTGCACGCAATTCTGAATATAAAGTATTTGATAGTTTGTCAAGTGATAAATTGTAAATACTCTCACGCAACCTTTTAGAAGAGTACACTTCTCAATTTTCTATATGTGGCATTTTTATTACCAACTTTAAGGGTACTTTTTAAGATTACAAAATTAGTCAAATGATCCTTCAAGAAAAATTTGTTCATCTTGTCTCATTTCTCTCTGATTTTGCAAAAATGCCTGTTGGTATCAGAGGGATAAAGAAGCATTGGACACTAGCAGTGGAAGAAACCCAAGACCTTATATTGTCCAACCTTATCATTTGAGTAAGGAGGAAAATGAAACAGGCCAGTGAGTGAGTATGGGTGAGGGAGTCCAGAACTGGGGCGCTGACATCCAGGGCAGTAATTTCCCATAGTTCTTTGCTGCCTCCAGAAATTTTTTTTCCTAGACTAATTAAAAAGACAATGAGATGTGAAGGCAGTATGCAATATACTTTGGCTAAAGAGGGATTTAAGTCCTTTCAAAAGATCATTAAGGGGCTGTAATGAATCTTCTGCACTATGCCTGATTCTGCTTTATTTATGTGCAGAAAGGTACTTAATAAATGTTTTTGGATTGAGTTTGTCAGGCATGGGCGCTTCTCAACAATCAAATTGAGTCATCAGCTTTTACACAGGAATATCTATAATCTGTAATCAAGTTCTATATTAACATGCTATAGAACGTCCTCCGTACATAAGGCATCATCACATGTTCCATGCTGATTTTCTTGTCAAGTGTGTATCTGAGGAAACAAAATTCAGGTAGAAATTGAAATTTAATATAATAATATAGTCTCTTAGGACTGAAACAGACATTCAATAAATATTTTAAATCTTTACAGAAGTACAGAAGGGGGTCGTGGCAGAGCTGCCTAGCAGACCACCAGAGGCTCCTGCTCCTCCTTCCATAGTACTGAATTGTGAGTGGAATATATTTGCCCTACCAGGAGCATTATTTCCCAGCTCCTCTCACATTCAACTGAGATCATGTGACTAGTTCTCATGACTGTGAGAGGAGCAATGTGTGTCACGCTCGAGCTGGGGACTTCGAAAAGCGGGTATCCTCATTTTCTGAATACAGAACCCTCCCCAGGCTCTGTGAGCTAACAAATCTGCAAAATGGAAGGCAACCGAGTCTCTGAATCTCCATGTGGAAGAAAACCGCTTACCAACCAGGGATACCCTCTTTGACTATTGTGTGAATAGAAATAAACTTTCGTTGTTAAGGCCCTAATATCTAGAGGTCTGCACATCAGAGCAGCTAGAGTCATCTCAATACATGGGTCAAAATAAAACTGACTAGGTTTGACCCTAGCACAATTTACCTTCCAAGGAGGCCACAGATTCCAGAAAAGAGATATCCAGTTGTGCCAACTGCCAATAGCACTAAACAAAGAGTTGTATATCTCATACTCCATCTCTGAGTTATATATACTTAGAGTCATGAACTGGGGATAGTAATTGAAAGGTCAGATTGATGAGACTAGCACCAGAGATAAGATTTCTATGACAGCTTGATGGATATTCCACTATCGAGGTGTACTTTTAATCATAATCTCATTACTTTACTCCTGATGGTTGGACTCACCTTGCAAGAGGAATTTGGTTCTATTTCAGAACTGAGAATGGCCTTCAGGGCCAGGGGAATGTGACTGAAGTGGGCAGGGTGGGGGGAGAGAAAGAAAGAGAGGCCGAGAGAGTGAGAAAGAAAGAGAGGAGACAGAACTGGAGAGGGAAGAGATTCAGCAAATTATTGTTGGAGGGAATGGAGAGGATGGAAGGTTAGAAACTTAATACGGCATCTGCAGATGTCACCATAGGACCAGGAGGAAGTCATCCCAAGCCAATAAGCATGTCATGGGGAGAAATGAGGATTTAAACTTAATAGCAAATAGATCCAGCCATGCAGCTTTGTAGAGCTGTGGGGGAGTTTGGTTCTTAGCCCAGAGAGAGCTTAATAGAAGTCAATAATGAAATCATCAAGATGCAAGCATTAAATGCTTAAATGTGCTGTCTTTGCCTTTGATTACAAAGGCTTTGTTTCTCTCCAGGCACAACCTCAAAGTACACAATAGAATCTTCACTCAAAAGAATACAAAGTACTCACTTAAAAAAAAATCATATTGTCTAAGTTCATTACCTCTTTTTTAGTGTGGGGGGGGGGGCGGGGAGGGGTCAAAACAAGGAAAGAGAAATAGTTCAGGGGCTGGAGAGAAGTGAGAGCCCTGAGTGTAAATTGCCATGTATGCTTAAGCAGCTTTTCTCTAATAGTCATCCAGTTAGAAATAGTCCTTTTTACATGATTTTTTTTCCCTTGAATTTCAACAGCCATGACCAGTTCTGTAGCACCTTTCGTGCTAGGGACTCTAAATTCTTTATAACATTTATTTATTAAACTTCATTACACTTCGAATGGGAATGTAAATATGTTTTACTTATACAAAGCCAAAGCACAGGGTAATTTTCCTGTTACAAATACCTAATGCTGGTGGAAGCACTAACTAAGAACACATCCAGTAGTGATTCCCTAGAAGGAATCACAGAGAAATTCTTCCTATAAAATTAGAGACTAAAATCCAAATCTCAATGGTACCAGAACAATGATATTTAGTAACACATATACCAAATATAAGTAAATTTTAAAGATGAATTTCACCCCTCCATTCATTCCTTCAACCCCCACATATTGAGACCCTTATCTGAATTAGGCACTGTTCTTTGTGAAGTGGTTTCAGAGATTAATATCATGGAGGCCTTGCCACCAGGGGGGTCAAATAGAATTAATTTACTCTTCCAGAAATAAATTTCTTTATATAGAAGAGACAGAAACCAAAGGTGTAAGGATTACATAGCAATTAACACTATATTTGCCAGCAAATATATTCATCTTTTCTGTTACTGAAATTCAACTTGGAAATTAGAAAATCAAAGGTAAAGTGTGGATTTCTACTTTACATATTTTGAAAAGAAGAATATTCATTCTGAATTGACAGGGAAATTTAGGCCTTATCTATTCTTCTTTCAGGGTCCCCTCTCTCACCTCCCTCAAGCAGGAAATATATTAGAGTGAAAGAAGACAGTTTGTGCTTCAGTATTTTATAAATGACAGCATCCCAGATGATGGAAGTCAGACATGGGAATTAAAAACCTTCTTGCTCTGCCTGTTTCCATTTTCCTGGGGTCCTAAGGTAAACATTCAAAAATGAGCAAAAGGCCTTCAAAACATAGTCACCTATAAGTTTCAAACTATTGATTTTTTCCTTCAGTTAATTGGGCAAAGGGGACAATAATGGCTATTTCAATACCTCTTGGATTTGTTTATTCCATTTCCTGTAGCTGAGTCCTGACTAAGGGCAATACTGAGAAAGGAACCCACACTACTGAATGGATACTTATGAAAAAATATAAAATTTTAAAACCAACACTTCTTATCCTTATTATTTTAATATTTTTAAGTAGGTATGCAATTTACATGAAATCAAATGCACAGATTTTACATGTACAGTAAGATGAGTTTGTACAAATGTTTATAGTCATGTAATCATCAACCCAATCAACATAAAAAACATTTTCATCACCCTAGAAAAGTTTTCTTGTGCCCCTTTCCCATCAGTACCTGTTCCCTCAGAGCAATCCCTGATCTTATTTTTCCCTCACCACCCTAGTTTTATCCCTTCTATGACTTCGTATAAATGGAATCATGCAGTGTGTATTCTTTTGTGCCTTCCTTCATTCACTCAACTTAGTGGGTTGAAATCCATTCATGCTATGGCGTATAGAAGTAGTTTGATTCTTTTCATTGCTAGGTAATTTTCCAGCATAGAAAACACACTGGTGAATTTGTTCACCATTCAGCTATTGATGGGCATTTGTGTTGCTTCATTTTTTTACAGTTATGAATAAAGCTAATACGATGAGTCTTTCTCAAGTCTTTTTATACACATACATTGTTATTCTTTGGCACATACCAAGGAGGTCAATTTCTGGGATATAAGCTAGATACGTGTTCCACTATACAAGAAACTGTCAAACCGTTTTCCAAATGGGTGGCTATTTAATAATACCAACTTCAATATATGAGAGCTGCAATATTCTTGCCAACATTTGAATTTGTTAGTCTATTTTGTTTGGTTTGTTTGTTTTTTTTAATCATTCTAATGGGTGTGAAATGGTATTTCAGTGAAGCTTTAATTTGCATTTTCCTGTTGAATAATGATGTTGAGAATAATTTCATGTGCTTATTGGCCATTCCTCTAGCCTCTTTTATGAAGTACATGTTGAAGTATTTTGCCAATTTTTAATGGGCTGTTTGCCTTTTTATTGTTGATTTGTAGTTCTGTTTACATTCTAGATATGTGCCCTTTGTCATATATATGTATTGCAAGTATTTTCCTACTCTGTAGCTTACTCACTCATTTTCTTGAGGCTATTCTCTTGGGTAGGCAGAAGTTTTGTTTGTTTTTTTGAAGTCCACGTTATGTTTTTTTTTTTTCCTTTTGTTGTTATTACTTTCTATGTCCTGTCTAGGAAATTTGTACCTACTTCAAACTTGCAAGATATTTGCTTACAAAAATTTGCTTTGCAGTTTTGGTATATGATTCATGTTGTAAGGTAGGGGGTCAAGGTTAAAAGGATAATTTACTGAGATCTATTCCTTTAATTATGAGTTATATGAAGTTTTGAAACCTGTATATAACACTCACACAAGTGTTATATATGTATATATATGTAAAATGTCATGATATATTGTTATATGAAACATTTAATTCATTTCAATTAATAAATTTTCAGGGATAAAGATATGATGAGGCCATGGCTCCTTCTTTCAAGGGCATGAGGATAAGAAGTCAGAGTTAACAAGTAGTTTGGAAAGTTTTCAGATATTGGTAAAAATTAATATCTTCAGATCAATAAATTGAGAAAAAAGAGGAGTATCCTGGTGATATAATAAGAGCTCAAACCACCTAGAATTAAGGGTTTGGATAGCATCTCATGAAATATCTAACCAGTCTCCAGAGATCCTGGGGTGGTAGATAGAAAAAGAAATCATAAATTTTTATTTACAGAGGTGGAAAAGACATTCAGTATAATAATGATATGAGACATCTGAGCCAGGAGAAGATGCCAGATGTGAGAATATAACCAGGGAAAGCCAAAAAGATATTATTTGTGGGTTCAGTATCTTGAAGGGAGATACATATATAATTTTTGTGTATGCCTAAAAACCTTTCAGATAAACTTTTCTAAAATCATGAGTTGTTTATGGGCATATTTTGTTGATGCTTAAAAGTCTTAATTTACCACCGATTATTAAGGTATGTATGTAAAACAATTCTGATTTGTACTGAAACAATTTTTACTCTAGACTTGTTAATTTTTCTGAGACAGTCAAGGAGGTATACTTTTTCTATATTTCATTACCCAGGTTATCTATAAACTTTATTTATTTTTTATTTTCTTGGGCAAAAACATGTTCAAAGGAAATTTGTAGGAGATCCTCCAGTTTGTGACACCATCTTCCTGAAATCATGAATTTGAAGGATTCTAAAAGTTTCCAACATGGAATGCTTGTAATTGTTATTTGTCAGGATATCCATGTTAAAACAATAAATGTGTTATGTCTATTAAATTCTGATAAGCAATTTTTTATAGACTATCTCAGAAACTTGAACACGATATGAGTTATCAGCATAGCATGTGTTGCTTCTCAAATGTATTTGCCCACACGACTAACATTTTCTGGACTAGCATTCCACTTACATTTTCTGATCAGCGTTCTGTGGAACACGCTTTGAGAAATGGTGATCTAATCTAGACCAACCTGCACTGTGATAATTCACCAATTCTTGCTATCTCTAATGTCCACAGAAATTTTAATTTCCCCTCATATTCCTTTGTAGCCATTATATAATACTAATGAGAAAAGACTCAATAAAAGAGAAATACATTTGGTTCTTTTATACTGAAATTTGGTGGGCCTCACACTGGCCTGTATCAGACTCCTCTGCTCAAACCTTGTCCTGCAGCCCCTATCCTAATAGCTTGTCACATCAAGATGTAATTCATTTTTTCCCCCTTGAACCTGCTGGAAGAGTTAGTATGTAAATTTCAACCTATTTTTAAGGGTTATTTTCACTCAAGTGAAATCTATCAAGGAAGGAGGGTTATTTTTACAGCATACAGCAACTGCTGATCACCATGGCAACCGGCCTGGTGAAATGCAATAAAGCATCCCTCTGTTATCGTAAACACAAAAGGGAAACACTGAAATCTAAAAGAAAGGCAATTATTGTAGGGGAAAGAAACAACACGCCAATGGAACATTTGCAATATTGTGTGACTTCACCTAGACGGACAATATTTCCAATGCTATCCCCGTCCAGAGCTTTGGGCTCTACTAGTTTGGACTGAATATAGGTTGGTTTGAGGGTCTTTGGAAGAACCAGGGTTGTTTTCATTTCTAACTGACAAAATCACACATGTTATTTCAAACCAATATAAACTTTTTTTCCCTTTTCTCATTTCTTAAAACATGAAATGGCTTAGAAAATATAGACAGGGAGGAAGAGAAAATACCCTTATCAGTCTAGTTTTCTTTAGGGAAACATTTTCTTGTTGGCTGTGGAATTGTGGATAGAAAAAAAGAACAGTCTGCATAGATCACAGAATTTTTTAATATAGCTTCTTCTCCTTTCTTAATTGTCTTTTACTTAGGGTTATTGGTAAACTCCATGTAGATGAAAACAGAGCCACTGTTAAAAATTACTGAAATTTACATTTAGCAAGATCTAAAAATTGTGTAAAATCCCAAGAGTCAAGATTACTAGGAAGACACATGTAAATTGAGATGAGTTAGAGAGTAAGAATTGTTGTGCCTTTAGTGTAGATTAGGAAACTAAGGCCCATAAATCTGTGGGTTCAAGATGAGCTAAATACAGAAGAGTAGCCTGGAATAGTAGAAAAAACACTGCACTAAGGAGTTAAAGACTATGAGCATTTTATATTTCAATCCATTTTGCAGGGATATGTATCATGAGTATCAGATTTTCCCTTCCCCAAAAGGTCACTTCTACCTAGTATATTTAGGAACAAGGGAGGATTGCCTCATATCTATTCCCAAGCAATGACCTTGATCACTGCTCCAATGTTCTGGCCCCATTCCCTTAGCTGCAGCTCACGACACTCTCCCTTGGAACATCGTTACCCCTCCCACACGGAACTCCGTGGAGGTGGGCAGGTGAATGTGAGGCAGGCCTCACTTCCTCTCACTTTCCTCCAACAGCCACCGTACTGAGTTTGGTTTATTGGACTTTACTAGGTTTACGTAAAAATAAAGGGAATTACATCATAGGGAGCAAAATAGTAAAAATGGCATAGTCCAAGGGAAAGTATCTAAGGTTAAACACTTCATGTGTACAGTTCAGTTATGAGGCTTGCCTTCAGATCCATAATTTTCTCTGAGAAAGCACTTTCCTGATGTCTTCTACTAAATTCCACCATACACATCTGCCACTTTGGAGAGCTCTACCTCCTACTCACAGAGGTTAGGGCTCATTCCAAGATACAGCCTCCTCCTGTCTTCATCAATACACTTCATTATTTGTTCAACAAATATTTATTAAATACTTACTATGTGCCAAAATAATGATCTAGGTCTTGGTCATATACCAGTGAAGAAAAGAGATGAAAATCTGAGCTTCATGGTGCCTATGTTGTAGTAGGGGAGATAGAAAATAAAGAAATACATTAAATATATAGTATAACAGATGGTATTAAGTTCTATGGAGAAAAACAAAGCAGGGAAGAGCGCTGGTGCCTGCAGGGGTGAAGGGGAGGATGCAATTTTTAGTAGGGAAAAACCATACATAGAAAGGTGACCTTTGAGTTAAGACCTGAAAGAGGTGAAGAAGTAAAGCACAGAAATATAGGGGAGATGGGTATTCTGGGCTGAATAATTGAAATTACAAGGGACCCAAGGCAGAAGGATACTTGGAATTTCCTAGGAAGCCAGTGTGGCTAGAAAGAGCATAGTGAGAAGAGTGGTAGGAAATGAGGTGGAGTTGAGCAGGGGAGCAGCTCCTGTGGGGTTATATGTAATGGCTTTGGCTTTAAATACAGGAGCAACATGATCTGATCTATGTTTTAAAAGGACAACTCTGTGGGGAGTTGAAAATATGCAGTAGGGAGGCAAAAGCAAAGAGCTTAATTTGGAGGCTATTGTAATAATCCAGGTAAGAGACAATAGTGGCAGGACCAAGATGATAATGCTGGAAGTGAGGAGAAGTAACTTTCTTCTACATATATATTTGTATAAACCTTTATATTAAGGCACAGAGTACAAGATTTTCTGACAGCATCTAAACCTAAGATATTGTACCTAAAATAATGTCTCAATAGCCAGGTAGGATAGTCCATTTTTTACTTTATCAAAGTTCTAAAAGTACTCCAAAGTGGGAGAGGGCACCACAAATCCAGTCATTGTTGAAGTCTCCCTAACAGAGGAAGTTACAAAAATATCTCTTTATTCTTCTTCTGGTTCAATAGGTAAATTGGACCTATTGGGTTCCAATAGGTTAGGTCTTTCTTCTCTTTCTCATAAAGACACCAATCCATCTATGTGCATACACACACACACCCCCCTCACAAAGAGAAACATTCTAGAGATATTTACTATAAACTATTGTTTCACAAAGTTTTACAATGATCTTTCATAGCCTCCAGAAAGTGGCCTGCAATTTGACAGATTCAAAGACCAACTTTTTTTTTCAATTACATTTCACAAATGTGGAATGTGAAATGATTTTCAAAGAAATTCGGTAGCATTCTTAAAGCAGACATATTTTTTAAAAGTGAAAACATGCATTCAAGGGCTGCATTGTCTAGTTCAACTTCACTGTCATTCAGTTAAAAGGGTGTTGTTCCTTTCAGCCAGCGTATTCTCTTGTCATTTTTGTATTAATGCTTATTTCTGTTAAAGTTGCATTTATTTTGTGGTGTATTGTGTCTCCAATTCTCAAATGTAGACCAGTGTCTCAAGAGTAACTTTTGGAAATATAAAAGAATGATAAAGTAGTAACAATAAATATCAGAAACCATAATTAGATAAATTGTGAACAGGACTCTAGTATGTGCTGCATCAAGTACATCCGTGAGTGTGATGATTGTACCAAGTGCCTTCGGAATAAAAGAGCAAATAGAAAATATGAAAATGAACTCCTGAAAACTGGGTTTTATTGGACCACAGATACATTAACCTTTGGTCTTTGGTGTCTTGTATGTTATTCTCAAATAGTAGAAAAGAGTCACTGAAGTTTTTGCATCATTATGGAATAAAATGCAGTGACCTTTCCAGTAAAGTAATTGAGCCTTTTCCCCTTGAGCAGAAGTAAAATAACATTTTCTGTAAAAAAGGAAGAATTTTTATTCTCAAATAGAGAAAAGAAACATACAGAGGTGTGGCTCAAGTTACACCCTTTAGATCATGAGCCCCCTTGTGTGGTGTTCAGCTCATGCTCCTACCAGGAAACTCATTCAACATTAATGACAAAGGATTCCTTAGAGATAACTCAGAATAACCCATTAGCAATTTTGAAATTGAATGACAAAATTTGGACATCAATAAACATCAGTGGCACAAGAGGACAGAGCAAATACTATCACTTATGTCTGGGGCAGGTATTTTGCTTTATATGTGGATGAAAGGACAGCTGCATAGAGTATGGAAAACTCCTGATATATTACCTAGTCCCAATATGAGAGAGAAATGTTGGAACACATTTGCTTTAATCACTAATGAACCACGATACAGAAAAATAATGTTTTGATTACTTTGGAAAATATGATTTAAACTGAAAATGGTCCATTGGGATCAATATTAACAGGACAACAGGTATGCAACTGAAAGAAGGTACACCCGAAGAACAAGTCACACGACTTAACGATTTGTTGCCTCATTATCATAATTCAGTTTTGAAAAAAATAGTGTAATTGGGAATATGCATTTTTTTCAATTCAGTCTTGAAAAAAGTAGTGTAATTGGGAATATGCATTTTTTCCAGCATGCTTGTACAAACTATTTCTGAGACTGCCCATGGTTTGCTATAGTGGCATAACTCAGTGATAGGTTGTGTGCTAAAACTTTAGGCCAAAATATTAGAACTTTTTAAATGTTGAGGATAAGATACAAGCTTTTTTTTTTTTTTAGAAATCCAAACTATGGCAAGATCATTTCATTCACCAAACTTTTATCTTTTATAATTGCTTGATTTTTATCACTTAAAAAACAATAAAGGGAAGCAGACGTGGCTCAACTGGTTGGGCTCCTGTTTACAAAATGGGAGGCCCTGGAATCGAACCCAGGGCCTCCTGGTGAAGGCAAGCCGGTCCGCACAGTGCGGTGAGCTGACGGCCCATGCAGCAAGGTGAGGTGGCGCAACAATATGACGCAACAAAGGGAGACAAGCAGATGCAGAAAAACGCACAGCAAATGGACAGAGTGAGCACAAGCAGCAAGGGGGTGGGGTGGGGATAAATAAATAAATAAAATAAATCTTAAAAAAACCCCGCAAAAACAATACGGTATTATTTGTACTATTTTAGAACTAGAACCGTATCCAAATACTGCCATAATAATGTGAAGAAATACTTTCTGGAGTTCAATGAGTCTGAAGAATGGATCAGAAATTCTTGGGAACATTGAACCATGCAACTTTTTTAGTGTAATGGGTTCTTCATCTTAGCATTTGTACAGTGCTATGAAAAAAAAATGTCTAATTTCTGGGTCTTCATTTCATCTGAATATTCCAGACCTTCTAATAGAGCCACCAAATGCATTTTTGGTCTAAACAATATCTATCAGTGTGAATTAGAGTTTTTATATTAATAGAAGTAAAGAGTAAGAAAAGAAGTTAAAAGATATAAAAGTTTGTATAACTATTATATTGAACAGCAGCAAATATATTTTATCTTTATTACTTTAAAATTTATTTAGTAGGGAAATGCTTTCCCTGTTTCTGGATTTTTTATAAAGGATATAGTACTATGAATTTTATGCTTATTGTTTACTAATAGAGTGTCCTTGGTTTAGTTCATAAACACTGCTGCGGTTTCTGAATAAGTCTACAACATTAAGTAAAACTCCAGTATTTATTTCATGACAATCATGTGTACTCACTTCTTATGGAGCTAGGAGACTGATCCTTCTCTTTTATTTCCTTGTTAACATTTTTTCTCCTACCCTAGTTTGATAATTGCTATATTAGCCACTTACAAGAAAGAGAAGACGGAAGAAACAGATTTCAGTTCTATATGGGCAGTTTAGTCATCCTTCACAGTTGGTGCTCTTTTGCGGGCAGGCCCTTTCAGCTCCAACGCCAGTGACACAGACAGGACTCTTACTTGGGGTGGCCTTTCTCCCTCTGTCCCCTGTTTCACTAGCAATCCACTCCGTACCCAGAATCTCTTTGCTGAAACCTCATTCCAGGTGGTGTACTTGAGCAGGACCAAGCTGGCTCTTTTTCTGCTCTGGGTTGCATCCATTCCACCAAACACTCATATATTTCAGCCACCTATTTTGAAAGTTTGCATTTTGTTACTGCCCCTTGCCTTGGTTTTCTGCATCTATGTGTCCTGGCTCCTTGGCAAAGCTTTCTTTTTAACACTAATTACAATTTTAAATAATACCTTCCTTTTAATTCACAACCACTAACCTCAAGGAGACAGTTAGGGCTACCAACCTCTCCTTTTACATTTCTCTGTTCAATTTGCTTTTCAGATCTCCTATGATATTTCAGCCCCTTCACATTTCTCAAACCACTACAATTTCTCTCCACCTATTCTTAACTGATGACCTTGCTTCTTAATTCACTGGGCTAAAAATAGAAGCAAACTAGTGAGAGCTCCCATACTCCCGCTAATCTGCCTATGTACCCATTTAATACTTGGCTTTGCCTAACATTACAATACATAAACTTTCCATACCCCTATCTAAAACCAGTCCTTCCATTTATCTCTGGATCTCAACATGTCTGCTTCTGAAATGACACTGCTCTTCAATTACCCACCCACCGGCTTTCTGGCACCATCAAAATATCCTACTCCACTGAGCCATTCTTATCAACATACAAACATGGCTCATCCATCTTTATGTATTGCCCTATTTTTTTTTACCCCCTTTAAAGCAAAACTCCTTAAAAATAGTTGTGAATACTTTCTATCACTACTTTTATTCCTCCTTTTTATTCTTGAATCAACTCCAGATAGGATTTTTATCATGACTACCCTAATAAAACTGCTCTTAGAAAGTACACCAATGACCACGTCTCTCAATTATTTTAACTCGACCTAAAAATATTTGACACTAGATTTTTTCCCTCCTTCATGAAACACTCTCTTCACTTGGCCCCCTGATACCTCTCTGTCTTAGATCTCCTCCTTTCTTACAGGCTGCTGCTTCTCTCTCTCTTTTGTTGGGTTTCTCCTCATCTTATTAACTGTGACCTTGCACAAATTACTTAACCGTTCTGAATTTCCTCAACTATAATATAAGATTAATAATAGCATCTGATCATAGAATTGTTTTTGAGGATTAAATGAACAAATATATGTAGAGTATTTAAAATAGTGTCCAGTACATGTAAGCACAAGGTAGGAGTTAGCTTTTATCCTTATCATCATCATCATCATTACCCTGATCACTTAATGTTGAAGTGCTCCCAGGGCTCAGTCCCCAGAAATTCTTCTTGTTTTCTATCTACCTCACTCCTTAAGAGATTTCATTGGTTTTATGTCCCCAATTATTATGAAGAGGCTGATGATTCCCAAATTTGTGTCTCTGGATTTGATTTCTCCTCTGAGCTTCAGATCATATATTTACCTTTCTATTCAACATCTCTACTTGGTGTTTAGTAACCATTTCAAGCTTAATCTATTCAAAATGAACTTCTGATTTTCTCCAAAATCTTTATCTTCCTTGATTTGTACCTTCTCAGTAAATGACAACTCCATTCTATTGCTCAGGCCAAAACCTTAAAATTTGTCGTCTTAATGGACCCCCCACCTGCATATTTTCAGGTCTTTATTTTATAATATTAAAGTATATAAACAGTAGGACAGTATACACTTCCAGTTTGGTTACTTTTGATTCCTGGAGGGGGTCAGCTAACATACTATCTAGAATTCCTCGTCCTGGCATAGTCAGCCAGCATTTTATCAGTCAGAACCTCACTTGGAGGTAGTCACAATAAGCCCCTCTGCTATTCTTGTTTCACTGGGCAGCCAACAGTTGCTAATTAGCATACTGGGTGTCAAATACGATTTTTACTGGTGAAGCTAGCAGCCTATGAATTAGCATGACAGATGTTAGAAATGGACTGTCTTTTGTGAAATTTAAGTATTTAAAATACAAAGATTAGCTAAAGCTGCTTAACTATCCTCCCTACATTTACATTTAAGCATTCTTCTGAGATCCACATTCTGCAGCCTTTTAGGGATGGGACCCTGTGGCTGGATCCCTAATCAGCCCTTGCCCAGCCAGTGGCTCAGGATTTTTGATTTCTTGATTCTAACTATAGGCCATGGAGTCCTGCTTCCTGCCTCAGAATATCTGTGAGGTGGGACTAGAATTAATTTATCCTACACGGTATGAGCGCTTGACTTCACTGAGTGTCTAGGTATGTCTATGAAATATTTTGTTTCTCTTGCCAAAGAATGTTTGGTCAATAAATGACTTTATGTGTCACAGAATTTGGTCTGAGATTACTGGTCATTATAATCAGATAGGAGGATGTAAGGAAACAGATCTTCCTCCCCATCTTTGGTGCCTGCAGTTATCCAGTCGGAATAGCCTAGCTGTTGCACAGCACCACACCGATTTACAGGGGTTTACAGCACTCTTTCTCTCACACGCCTCCCTTCACTGATGAGTAAATCCCTTGCTAGAATGTCAGCTCCACCATGCAGGGGCTGTTTTGTTCACAACTGTATGCCCAGCATCTAGAACTGAGCCTGGCCCGTAGTAGGCTGATTTTGTCACCAAATAAATACTTCTCACATGTATGAAATAAAATTTCACATTGAAATATCATTTTATTTTCATCATTTTTAATTATCTTGAACCATTTAAAAAAACATTTTCTAAAATTGTTGTTCCACGTGTGTGCCAAACATCCCTTAGGTAGTCCTCAGAAACCCTTAGCTTCAGAAGCACCCACCTGATACTAAAGTAGGGAAAGAAATATTTTCCAAATTAACCGACCACTTGCAAGGCTCCTCCTCTCACTGCCGTGCTGTTATTTTCCATTCCCGAGCAATGTTAAGCTCATTCATCCATAGCCCTCCCTCTACGCGTTGTGGCCCTTTGAGCCCGCCAGGGTGGGGCTCTTTGACTAGCCCTGTACCGCTTAGGGTCTGTTCGCCTGGCTGCACAAAGACCCACGGAAACTTTGAAATTACTTCTTGTAAGGGCCTGATTACTTTCTTGGACAAAGAGCTTGCTTCTCCCTCAGTCCTGTGCAGGTGTTAGGGAGAGGGGGAGAGAACGCCCTGAGGTAGGGGGGCTGTTTTTTCCTTTCTGTTGTTTTAAAAGGAGGTTGCTGAGCCCCCTCTCAGTTCCCTTGTAGCTCTCACTCTCTGTTCTCTTTTGGAACATGCTCAGAAGACTCACCCAGTCAAACTTATGATTTACAAATTAAATATTAATATGGAATTCAATAAAACTTTAAGCCTGACTTTTTTCCGGGAGGCTGGGGTTGGGTAGCGTGGGAAGAGAGTTCAAATACCTGGGCATTCGTTGGGAGGTCTAAGGACACAATGGAAAGGTAAAGACTGAGAAGAGGAGGGGGAAAGTAATAGATGAAGAAAGCAGGAGGGAGAAAAGAGAAATGAAAATGGTGAGTATTTGAGATAAATGAGAAAGGTGGATGAGAAAGAGAAATCCAGTTTGTCTTTTGAAGAGTAATCCCATGCTCCAAACTCTAGGCAGGTATTAACTGGGACATCTCCACTTTTACTTCTCGTTTCCCCTTTTCTTCTTCCTTCATTTTCCTGATTTTTCCACTTTTTTTCCTTCATTCTGTAAAAATTCAAAACAGTGATTAGGTATCAGAGTGAGAGAGGCTGGACAATTTAAATTCTTGTGGTTTTCAACTTTACATTTAATTTACAAAAAAGAAAGAATATATGGTCAGGAATAAATAATATCATGTGGAGAATTAGGTCCTATTAGGTGAGCAGGATAATTGAATAAGCGATATTCTCTCAGTGCTGATTTTTCTCTGCCCTTTGCTTATATATCCAACTCTCATATAAATTGGTCTAGTTTTTCTCTACCTCCAGCATTTTGGCATAAATTCTAGTGAGAAAAGTTTATGGGGCAGAAGCTTAGATATGTAGTTGCTGGTTCTCTCCCCACCTCCCCCAGTGTCTAATTATTTGGCTTTGGTGCATGTCACTTACCTTAAATCATAATTTCTCTTCTCCATATTTTGTCCATTGAATTTCTACCTTATTTTCTCCTTTTGGAGTTTCTAACAGAATATTCAGCATAACTGGATGATTATTTATAGAAATGACTTATATGTGAATGGAGGTATCCCCTCATGGTATTTTATCCAAGTCATTTGCAATAATGTAGAATAAGTACCTTGAAAACTGTAATGCTCCATACAAATGTTATTATTCATTCATCTCCTCTCTCCCTGCTTTTCATTCCCTTGTTCTTCTTGCATAGACATGTACTAAAGGACGTGACTTCAATGATTATATGTAAGTTCCTCTCCAGAAATGCCAGTGTAAGTGGTAGTTATAATGTCAAATTTCAGCAGCTGGCTCTCCAATGCGGACTTGTTTAACCCAATTGTCATTCAGCTGGTAATCACCTTTCTTTCCTGGAAAAACCACAGGAGTGGTGCTGCATCAGCATCAAGATGGATAATAAAAGAAAGCAAATTAGGGAGGAAGGGACAGAGCTAGGCATTGCACATTCATAGACAATGAGAGCAAATTTGTCTAAAAATTAGGTGGGCTTTAAGCTGTAGGTCATCTCTTCTCCCTCCCATTCTCCCAACTAAGGAAAGAAGTGTGCCCAGGAAACTCAAACCAGGCCAAGCAAGATTTTACCTGGGAGGTAGATGGCTATAAACATGCAATAAGATTGTAAAATGAACTATTGTTTCTAAAACAGTGACGTCTTAGCTGTTCTTCAGAGAATTTATGGTTCTCTTTGGAAAGCATTCTTTAGAACCTAGAAAATATGGAGTACTTTTACATGCCAGAGAACCTCAAGAGTCACCACAATTCCCTGAGATCTAAGTTGCTTAAACCAGCTCACGATGTCCATCAAATTCAAATGCATTAGTCTTGCTGTCTCTACTTCATGCTTTGCAAGGAAATATAAAACTGGCCTATGGAAATGACCAAAAGGTCAGATTTAGATGTTTGGGGGAAAATTTTCTCCTGCAAATTGAAAGTGCTATGCCTAACATCTTAGAGAATCTCTGTCTGCACAAAGATTCAGTCTTTTCAAAAGATTCTTGTAGAACTCAAGTCTTCAACTGTTGCCCAGGAAAATAAAATGTCTGTATCACTGGGGTACTTATGCTGAAAACATCTCTTTCTTTTGCCAGTTGAATATTCAAATTCTATATCTTTTCCACATCCCACCCAATTTATTTCCAGTGCATTAGAATATAAGAAGAGTCTCTACCCTTTATGTATGACTTTCTGGTTATGGTCTTAACAACTACAGATTTATCAAGGCATATTTGCATGCCTGGTTTCTGCAGCTAGCAGGTAAGCAATTGAGGACATATTTTATTCATTTCTGTGCCTTCTAAGGCACTATATATTACAGGTGCTTAATATATATTCTTTAATTGATTCAAATGTCCTTGTGGTCAAGATGTTATCTTCGAATAGTTTCTATCAAGTGGCAGCAAACTACTGACTGTGGGCCAAATCTGACCACCGCCTTTTTCTTTAAAGTTTTATTGGAAAATATCCCTGTTTGTAATGCAAATCTATAATAGCCACTATCTGGCCATTTACAGAACAAGTTTGTTGATCCCTGGTATGTTTAAATAGCGGTGTTATAATATAATGGAATAATAACATTATTATTCTGAAGGCACCTTGGCCCAGTTAAATAGAATCCATTGAAAGGAGAGTAGACTTGAAGAAAAAAGTCCCCATTAGTTCCGTTGTTAGTTATCCATGAATCTTACAAATCATCTCTTCCGTACCAGTCACAATTCTAGTGTATGGAATATAGCAGTGAACACAAGAGAGTCCCAGCCCTCCCAGAGCTTTCACTTTTGTGAAGGAGTTAGAAAATAAACACACAAGTAAGATGATTTAAGAGAATCATAAATGCTAAGAAGAAAATAAACAGAATGATAGTATAGATCAATGTGGCGCAATAGAAATGTAATGTGAGCCACGTATGGAATTGAAAATTTTGTAATGATAAAGTAAAAAAAAAAAAAGAAAATAATGTAGATTATATTTCATTTAACCCAATATATCCAAATTATGACTTCACATGTAATAACTATAAAATTATATTTTTCATGCTAAGTCTTTGAAATGCACCTTGTATTTTACTCTTGTCCATACAGCCTATTTCCATTCAGACAAGCCATATTTCAAGTGTTTAATAACCACACATGGTTGTTGACTACCATATTAGATAGCACAGATCTAAAGAATGTCTTGAGAAGTGTAGAGAGCTTTCTCCAAAAAGGTGGCATTTGATCTCACACCTGAATAATGAGAAGAAAGCAGCCAGCCAGAGAGATCAGCTAGTATAAGGGGACTGAAGGAAGATTAAGGGGCTCCAGGATGTGGAGTGGCTGAGTTATACGAACACGGAGAGAGGATAAGCAGTGAAACTTAGAGGTAGTTGTAGAATAGAGGACTGGTGGCCTTGTTGGCAATCTAGGGAGGCTGAATTTAGTTGTAAATGAGGTGGGAGCCCACTAGGTGGTTTTGAGCAGAGAACTAATATCATTTGATTATTTTATTTAAAAATTACTCTCGATGTGTCACCTCTATAGAGTATAATAAGGAGGCAAGAATGGAATCAGAGAAACCAAATTAGAATGTTGGTACGGTGATCCACTTGAACGAAAACAGTAATTTGGGTATTTGTGTCACATTTTAAGTGTGATTTTCAAAATACTTTTATATACAGTCAATCCTCATTATTCACAGATTCTGTATTTACGAATTCACATACTCTCTAAAATTTATTTTGTAATCCTGAAATCAATACTTGAGGTGCTTTCATGGCCATTTGTAGACATGCACAGAGCAGTGAAAAATTTGAGACACCCAATATGCACATTCCCAGTTGTGGTCAAACAAGGCGATGCTCTGTCTTCTTGTTTCCACTCTCATACACTGAGAAAAAGTATGCGTTTCAAAGTATAGTTAGTGCCATGGTTTACACACTTTTGTGCTATGTCTTTGTGCATTCACTGTTTAAAATGGCCCCCAAGCATAGTGCTGAAGTGCTGTCCAGTGCTTCCAACCACAAGTCTGTGACGTGCCTTAAGGAGAAAACACATGTGTTAAGATAAGCTTCATTCGGGAATTAGTTATAGTGGTATTAGCCATGAGTTCAATGTCAATGAATCAGAAATGTCTATTAAATAATAAGGACACAATGCAAGGTTATGCATTGATAAGTTGACAAAAATATTGGGACTAGAGGCTCACAGGAACCTAAATGTATTTCTCCTAAGAGCAATGGTTCAGTATTTGCTAATTCAGAACATTTATAGAACACAACTTCCATGAATAATGAGTCTAGACTGTACCTTCCAGTGTTATGAAGATTAAATTAGCTCGTGAATGTCAAGTGATTAGCACAGTGCCTGACATATAATAAGAGCTTAATAATTTTTACATATTATTATTAAGAAATTGAAATCTGGAGGATCCTTCTGCCTGAGCTAGAGCAGTATTTTGACAACCAGATAAAACTGATCTGCTTCCTCTGCAGCCAGGTAATCTTAGGTTGCTTTATTTATCCAAGCAACAGAGACGTTTCAGCCTCTTCAATTGACAAGGATTCATTGTGAATATTGTAATAGTAGGAAAGAAAGGAATCTCAGAGAACTCAGAAACTCCTCACAGCTGGGTTACTCCTTCAAAAGCATGTCTTCCTCACCCTCAACCCAGGAGGCTTGACTTTTGTGGGAGCCAGCTATTTTGCAAGTCTCTGCTCTTCTTTCTTTCATTTGTTTTCCTTTCCATTCCCTTTCACCTCCACTTGAGTAATTCTCCTCTTATTTCCTTCTTCAGATTCCTATAAAAGAGACTCTAATTAATCTAGCTAATCACTGTCGTAGACCCATTTACCTCTGAGCAGTCTATGGGTTGATTGTTTGGATCAGGTACCCACCAGTGGTCCAATCAACTATAGTAGAAATATAGGAAGGTGAAATCAGAGGGTTATGTAATATAGAACATGGTCACTGCTGAAGGAAAAAAAAACGGCTTATCTCATCAAGGAATATGGATCGCGCATTTTCTATTAAAAGATTTTGTGTGTAGCAGATATTGTGACTAACATTTCCAATATCTTGTGTTTACTCCAAAAATATTGCTTGTTATGTGTCAGACATTGCTCTGGGCCCTGGGGATATGGCAGCGAATGAAACAGACAAATAATCCTTCCCTTGTGGCGCTTACATTCTACAGAGAAGGCATAGACAATAAAACAATAAATAAGGAAAATATGTATCTCAACTAGTAATAAATACTTCAGACAAAACAATGCAGGGAGAGTGATTAAGAGTGTCATGGAGCTGAAGCCTCTGGCCCATCTATGTGCCGGCTGTGCCTGGAATCTCAGTGGAGCTGCAACTCCTACCCTACAGCTCAATGGACTCATCCAAGTAACCTGGTGAGGAGACGACGATGGGCAACAGCCATCCCAGGGAATGGAGAGGGCCTGCAGCTGCAGGCAGGATAAACCCATCGACAGCATATACGGGATATAAGCCCTCTCTCACTTGGAAGTGGAGTGGACATCACCATCCAGTCCCCTCAGGATTGGGGGAGGAGCTGTGGACTAGAGTGGACTTGGTGGTGTTCTGTTGTAGACATATTATGATTCAAGCAATGGAAGAAATTGTAACAGTGAGGTGGAGCCGGTGGCCACTGGACATTTTTGGGGCAGGGAGAGGAGGGGCAGTTGAAATACAGGGGCTTTTTGGGACTTGGGGGTTGTCCTGAGTGGCGTTGCAG
>JAQZBX010042771.1:0-21898 GCA_029593785.1 Cabassous unicinctus
AGAACATTCCCTCTATTGATCTACTTACCTAATGCCCGGATTTCTTTTGACATCACTTCATTTATTTCAGTGCTATCAGGAGCACATAGTCATATCTAGTCAGCTTCCTTTCCCATTTCCGTTAACAAGATTCTGAGCCATAACCACCCTGCTAAAAATCAGCACCCTCCCTCTGCCCCCACCCCCCATAACCAGCCTTTCAGCAGGTGACCTATTTCTGTGCCACTACTAGCCTACTTCTTTGCAGTCTCCTGGAAAGAAGTGGCTCAATTAGTTTTGAACTCTGTTTTTGATCTCATACTTCTGCTTCTAGTGGCCTGACTTTAAGAACAATATATTCTCCCTCCTGAATTTCCATTGCCTCCATCAACTTTGTATTAAACTATCCTCTGTGGTCAAAGACTTCTTCAGAGCCCAGCTACACTTCAAGAGGCAGTTCCATTTTCCTTTCCTTAGTCACCAAACTTTTTGAATTGTGTACCATTATTTCTTTTTACTATAATCTACCCATTGCTTCTAAAGCTATCCACACCCACTCCACCAATGAATTTATAATTTCCCAAACCAAAAATTTATTCTTGGTCTGGGAAAATGAGTTTTGGTCTCATGTAAAAATAGAATACTTTTTTGTATAGATTCTCTTCTATAGCTTACATGATATTTGTGCCAGGCTTTTCCTCTACAACCTTCTTCTTTTTCTACATGGGCACCTCTTCTGGGAATGACCCCTTAACTATTTAGACTCTGTTCTCATTCTCTTGTGTTCTCTCTTTACCTGATCTCTCTGGGCAAGCACACTGGCCCTGTAGCTCTACTGTTATCTAAATGGAGGTGAATATGAAATCTGCAGGTACTTGGCTAAATGGTAGAAATATAGCCTGAATTTCACACGAGGGTTAGAAGTAGGAATACAGAAGAATATCAAATGCATTTTACAAAATCATACTTTGTTATCTATTCCCTCCACTTAGCCTTGCTCCTCCTCCTGCAGTTCTGATATTTTGATAATGGTATCAGCATCCACATTAAATGGATCATCAATTCACATTTGAATTATCCTTCATTGTTGCTGCTTTTCTCCAGAGACACATCTCCAGTCTGCTTTTCCCTCACCATCACAGTTACTTTAAAAATACATAGAATAACAACAAAAATGCAAAGAACAGACTAAATACATGGATCAGATTAAAATGGCTTAAAAACTTTGATAGTTCTCTTAGCAGTGTTTGATCTACATCTACTATCCAAGTCCTTTACATTTTGGCCCTAAACTCCTTCTCTAATTTCTGTTCCTGCATAATTGTTCTCTAACCCACCCAAGCAGAATTAATCTCTCCTTCATCTTTGCTCCCCTGGCTCATTGTTCATGCCAGTAGTCGAAGCGCTCAACTTCTTATGTTTAATTTAGTTCTTAACATGTGCCCCTCCCATTAGGTTAGAAGTTCCTGAAAGGTAGAGAACATATTATTCATCTCCAGAGCTCCCACAACGCAACAATTCCTGGGAAACAGTTGGGGCTCAATAAATATTTGAATAACTAATTTCAGTAATTAAAATAATTCCAATATACTGTAAGAATAATCTGTCTTTTGATGAGGTTAATTCTATAGCAAAATATGCATAATGTAGCTTTAGGTTTACTAAATTTAGAGCAAGCCTTTTCTTCAGCTGAATTCCAAGAATTTTCTTGAAGATCAGCAAGACTTCTTATAGTACTCCTCATGATAATAAGTAAAAAGTGTGAATATTACTCTATGGTATGGCTGAAGAAAATAAGACTAACAGAGGTTAAGTTACTTATCATAGTCACAAAGCCAGTGGGTGGTACAGTAGGGATTAAAAACACTTACTTCTGAATTTCCACTCATTAACATATTCATTCCATAAAACATTCATTCAATAATAGCTTCCTATCTCTTTATGAGGACAAATGAGATAATGTCTGAAAAACGATTTGAGCTACTGGAGAAAAGCAGACGATATAATTTAAGAGGTGAATTTGATAAATTGGATTCACAAATAAGTGGATTGGCTCCTAGCCTCTGTATAGAGGAAGTTACTGTGTCATTTCTCCAATCATCTTGCCGATTTACCTCAAATCTTACAATCATGCAAATCTCCTATAAAGCTCAGCAAACTAACTTCTTGAAAATGAGGTTTGGTCTCAATCCAGGAAGTTTTATTTGTATTTTCTCCATGCTCTTTCCAGCAGTTCACTGACCCATTACATCACTGAAGCTACTACTCATCAAAATCAGAATACAAGCATATTTGACTTGTTTCATGGCTAATATTTTAGCAATGGTCTCATAACACTATTGATTTGATATAAAAGCATTTGCTCTTTCACTTTATTATATTTATGCATATGTTCTACATGAGAATTCACCAGATATGCCTTCAAGAGTGTACTCCTTGCAATGCAGTCTTTTTTCAATAATAGCACCTACTACATAGGACCCAAGGGCACCCATTAAGTGCTCAATGATATTTTCTACTATGCATGGTTTTGGTCTCCTGAGAGCATTTCCAGCACTCTCAGAAGGGCAATACAATCAATGCAATCTCCAATAGTTCTGAATTTCACAGTGTGGATGCTACTGAAAAAGCCATAGTCTGTGAAGAAGCAGCTGCTGATACATGGGCAAATGTGAATCATACTCAGACCACACAAAGCTGGCCACGTCTTATCTTCCACTGTTTAGAAAAATAGAATGATTCCATTTAGGGTAGAACCATGATCTGTTGAACAGAAATAGAGTAAAATTCATTTGATTTTATAAGTAAACTCTGTTCCAAGGAAAGTGGCTCTGTATAAACCAAAAATGCAATTTAAACACAATATATTTTAGATACCTGAATGTTCATTCGGTTTCACTATAAATGAAGTTTCACTTTAAGTAAATTATGCCCTCACTTTGGGGAATCTAAATAAATCTTGCTCTCTAAGCAATTTACAGCCATTGATATTTCCTTTCAGTTTAAAATACCCCTGTTCACAGGATAAGGCAGATGGGTACTGGCAGATGGGCACCATGAGGGGATAAGGAGAGGTGCCCCCCCCCCATTACTGCATATGTGCCCATGATACCTGGTTTACAAAGGAGACAGTTCCATTTTTACATATGTTTCAATTATGAAGGGGAAATCATACTGAAAACTCTTGTACTCTTTTAATAGTTTTAATACTTAAATTTACCCCCAATGTAAAATAATGACTATTTTTAACAACTTATTAAAAAAAATAAGAATTACAAAATCTTCAGGAATTTAAGGAAATAATTGCTTTAAGCAGATTGTGAGTATAGTGTACAAGAATCTATCAGTAATGGTAAATAGAGTAAAAAATATTAAAACGTTTTACTATACCCAGGGAAAAATTACAAATCCTATAACCTCACATAAATACTCTAGAAAGCACTTATTAGCTTGGAAATAACGGTGAAGGTGAGGGCAAATAACTTTAAAGACTCACAGAAAGACAATTTAGCTGGACTTGGAAAAAATATTTGCACACAAAGACATTTATATACTTTGTTTAGTAGAATTCCAACTATTTGTTATTGCTGTTTAATTTTTGGCTTTGCAAAATTTTTGTTTTGATTTGACAGAGTTCACCTATAACCAACATACACTATGTTCTCTCACATTACCATCCTGCTTGAACACCATTTTGTGATAGCTGAAATGGGTCAAAAATCCATTCAGCCAATGTTGACTAGTTGCTAATTATGTGCAAATTATGCTTGGAGTAACAAAAGTTATATTAGGTAAACAACAATGTCAATGCTCTCTAACTGAACTTGCAATTCAGTGAGAAGTATTAGTTATAAATTGGTAAAATTAATTAAAAATGAGAAATTCACATTGCTTTCAAAAGAAACATAGACAAAAATATGACTTCAGATAATAATAGAAGGGATAGTCATATAATGAGCTACTAACTAAATAGAATAAATTCTCCCATAAGGTCCCCCAAAAGAAACAAACAAAAATTAGGAGTCAGCTTATCTCACTAATGGCAAATATACATCCCCTCACTTGACCTATCTGAGTGGTTGGGGATGGGTTTATGAAGCATTATGTTCTTGAGGCATACCCAAGAAAGTAAAGATTACAAAAGATGTTTATGGGGTTTATCTGGAAGGCAGAGTGGAAGCTGCAATAAACTCTACGAGAGGAAAGAACAAAACTTCTCCCTTCATTGCAGGGAAAATAAGCAAATTGTTTGGGCTACATAGTAGTAAATTTGGAGAAAAGAGTGCCTGGAAATATATGGTAGCTGGATAAGGTGGATTTTATCTAATAATTTGCTTTATTGGACATACAGTCTCTCAAACATTCAAAAACTAACATTTCTTTAGCTATAAACAGATTTTGTACCTTTGAGCAACAATGTTTTTGTAAATTTCCTGTAAACAAGCCTTTGATTTCCTATTATATTTCATATTTCAGAATGAACATGTATCAAGTTTTCTAATTTTTTTTTCTTTTCCTTCTGTATGTGTATTGTATGTTTCTTTTCTTCTAAAAGTCAAGTACTGCTTACAAACAGAATCAATTTGTGGGGGAAAAACACAAATAAAAAGAGCTTTTATTTGGTTTTATGATACTCACTCCTCCCTGTTTGACTATATCATGTATGACTAATGCCTCCAACCACATGCCCTCTCCCCACCAGCCACTGACAAGCTACAGTTAAATGGAAGCCAAAGTATATTGACAGTCAAAATTATTTTGGGAATCACTACTCAAGTAAGACTTTCTTGAATCTATAGCAATCCAAGCAATATCCATATCTGTCTGGATTCCTAAGCAGGTCACACAGTGGTCAGGGAGGAATGAACCCCTGAAAAATTATTGCCACATTAGAAGATGAATAAATGTAGATATCTCATTTCTTTCCAAGCTCTTTGCAAACCAAAAAGAAAAATCAGGGACAGACTTTCCACCAAGAAAGCAGCTGGAAAAATCTAAACTGAAATACATGGTTGGCATATTCCCATTATATACTAGCCAAATCCCCACAGGGAAAAATGCCATGTAGATTTCAGTCAGTAAACAAATATCTGACAAGAGGTCAAATAAATCAATCCAGTTTGTTATATAATAGATCACATGCAGAGTTACGGAAATAGAATCATTATAATAACACCAGTAGCCATATGTTTGGTTTTAATTGTCTCTGTCGTCGGTTAACCCAAATCACATGGGACTATGGTATATGTGTATTTAGTGTAGAATAGACTTTGAACCCACAAAATCTGAATATGAGATTTCTCCCAGTAGTTAAAACACCAATGAAAATAAGAAACTGAAGTAAAACTAAGGCAGTTCTAAGTATATGATAAAATGTGAACTTCCCAATTATACCAATATTTACATAGTATAACTTGGCATTTCTATCATCATTCTTTCTTTCTCTATGTAAAACAAAAGAGACGTATTCCTCTCTCGAAAATTGTCTCCCTTTACATTTCTTTTCATTCCGTGTGTACCTCATTCTTAAATTACCCAATTCAGACCTAGTCAAGAAGCAAAATGATGTTCTATTGTCATACTAGACAGCTACCAGCAGACAAGGAGGAAAATTTTGCCCTACCTGTAAGCCCTCTGTAGAAGATTAAGTGGAATTCAAGAATCATTCATAATTGCATCTCTCGCACCTAACACAATGCCTGCCATAGACTAACACTTGATAAATATTTAATTAAATTAATGTAACAGAAAAAGAGGGATCATTAAATACTTGAATGCATACTTACAGGACAAGTATTATAGCTTTATTTTATTCAAGTACCCATAAAAGTTTTTGATACTAGAAAAGTATCATTGAAATAAATTACATATCTTTCCTCTTATACTTCTGGATTTAAAAGTTTATATGCCATTATGAACATACTAAAAGAAGATGGAGGTAGCATTTTTTTTTGTACTAACTATGGGGTCATGTTAAAATATACATGGTTTGCTCTGTATTATGTATTTTTTTATATCACTTTTTTTTTTTATATATTCACCAAGTAGGATGTTAGAAAAATATTTATGAAGTAACTAATATGCTTGTATTAGGGCCTTAAAATACAATAGTTCTGCATTTCATAAGAATGCTCCAGTGCCTAAGTATTAGGGCAGACAAGGAGATATCTTTAATTAGGGGTCAGAATATTGAATCAAGATCTAAGAATAATAGATTATTGCACCCAACCCTTACTCTTCATGGTAAAAATGTATGAAATTGCTGTGCTTCTTTTTTACCTAGCCAGGAACTAGGCATGACTTTCATGAATACCTGTTTAATTCACCTTGCTACACACGGTATCTTAAAATAACTGAAATATAATTTCTTTACTTTCTTTAAGGAAACAGTATCTTACATTTCCAATGTTCAGTCACATCTAATAAAGATGAATCTTGCTAGCAGTTCAATGTTCTTGGCTATTTTAAAATCAAGGAGACAGAATTTTCTGTGATATTCTCTAAATTTATAAACTGGAGCATTCATTCTATTAGAGACAGAAAACAGTGTTGCTTGATGATAGATATCAAAGGCTCCTCTCCTAGGCTGAGGCATCAGGAATAGGGGTACAATTATTGTCAAAAGGTAAACGATTGTTTAAGATTGGCTGCTTCACAGCCCTGGATACTCAGTGTGACAGGTTCTGCAGGTGTACAGAGCTTTGCCTATTGATACAAATTGAATCTGAAAATAGCAATTTATTCACCAAATCAAACCAATGACTGCAATGCAATTTTCTCTTTCAGCTCTTATTTCTAACCAACCACACTTAACCACTTTGAAACTTCTGTTTTACAGTAACATTTTTGTTTCAGCAAGGGATTTGGGGAAGCTGTCATAGAAAGCCCTTCTTTTAGCCTTTTTAGCTTTCAGTCTTTCTTTTAGACCATTTGTTTACGGTTACACTACTTATTCTAGGCAAAAATGATCAACACCTGTTCCAAAGTAGTACTCCAAAACCCACACTCCTTTTTTTCTCCTTCACCAACTGCCATTTGCCTTCCTTTACTCATAAAAAAGCAATCACATTAGCATCCTTTGTTAGGCAATTTCAGAACTTCAGAGACATACCAGAAATTCTATAGTAAAACTGCCGCTTATATATACCAACATAATCAGCTTCCAGGAAATAGGAAAGCATATAAAATAAAGACATTTTTTAAGAGAATCTTTTCATTTTGACAGTTCCTTGAAGTGATATCAAGACTTTGGAGCAAGTAAATGAATATTTTGCCTGAGGGGAAGTACGTAGAGCTAAGAGCTCTCAATTTGTATCAAAGACTGGACAACTAAATGGACACTCTTGAAGGTCTGAATCAACACATACATCTGGCATTTGGCTAGCCTTTCCAAAGCTCTTAGGTGGAGAGGCTCATACTGTTGCCAAACTACAAGAAGCCAACAGGCTGGGGGTTGCAGTTAAAAATATTTAAAATGAAATAAAAAGGATTTGGGCTGGAAAGGATACATATTTAAATTTGTTTTTTAGGCAAAGATGGAGTCTATCAGAGGGTATATAAACAAGGAAAATAGATTAAATTAAATAGACTGCATGTATGGATGTACCATGTTATAAGGCTTTCTATTTGAAGAAGAAAAAAGGACGAGAAGGAGATGAAAAAAAGTAGAAGTAGCCATAGCAGTAGCAGTAGCAGTAATAGTTGTTCTGGTTGTCATTATTGTTTCCCATGTCTTGGCACTTTAGAAGCAATACTGTGTATAAAATTCTGCATGTAACTTCTATCCATGTATTAGTATAAAAATTCTTTAACAGTAAGCTAGCAGAATCTGATTTTTTTATTCTCCCATTAAGTCAGTATATTTTAATGTAAAGGGACTATGGAAAAACAGTTATTTACATCAGGAGATGTGGCACTATACAATCTGGTGAAAAGTTAACTTTTGCAGACTGAACAAGAGCAGGTGATTACTAAAAGCAAAGTTTGTGTGAGAACACACTAGCTATCATAATACTCAATGGCCATAGACCATAGGCTCTATGTAGAAGTTTGTAGCACTCTATGGGCAATGGCGTACCTGCGCTGGTAGCATCTGTTAAATTTCCAGGAATTGTATGACCCAGTTATTAAAATGTAATGTATGTATACTTACAATTTAATAAATTTTATTTAAGTAAATTTTATTATTATCTACGCTCTTGAGGTTATTTCCATCTATTGTATCTATATGGTATGCTGTGGACATGTCTTTCGAACTCCACAGTCAGTGATATTGTGTTGGTAGTTTGAAATTGTCCATCATGGAAGTCCTTACACCATAGAAATTGACAAATACTAACCACTGATGCTTGATTTATGATTTTGTCAATTATCTAGACTTAAAGTGATGGAGAAAATATTAATAATGCAGATTAAGCTTTAGGATATGTCACATCTGTAGGTGTTACACTGAAAATGGCAGGGAAAAAAAATGAGGAAATGTTCTTCTGGTATTTGAAAACTATTATCTGATCAAACAAAAATTGCTCAAATCAATAAATGAGTGAAGTTCTGAAATATGTCTTCATGGTTTTACTTTTATCTTACTAATAAAAATGAATGTATCAACCAACATGCATGTCAGAGATATATTCATTTGCTATTTTCAACCATAGTTTGGCAAAAATTAATGAAAGCATTTGAATAGGTTGTATGGAATTTACAAAGATGTGCATTTTATTGTTATTTGTAAATTGTGAGTTATGCTTCCTTTTCTATCAGTAAAATGTATAAGTAATGTTAGTTTATATGTGTGTATACATGCTTCTAGGGAAGGGGGAGTTATTGTTGTTTACTTGCTGTGATGAATTTTTTTTTCCTCTAGATAAAAATGGTTTAGTATGTTTTATCTTAACTCTCTTGTGAAAACCAGGCCATCTGTTAGAGGTCCTTATTAGAATATGGCCAAACACCAAGTCATTTCAAATTTAATTCATGGAATGCCCAAGTAAAATTAATATGAAAGTGTTTGCTTAACTCTTCATTAAGTGTTCAAAATCACCACTGTTATTGAGAGAAACCCCTTTATTTCACCTTTCTTTTCTCACCAGACTACAGGGGTACATTCAAAAGTATATAATCTATTAGTATTGTGCCACTGGTATAAAAAATTAGCTAAATTATCCTCTCTAAAAAGAATGGCTTTGGAGCATGAACTTAATAACAATTTACTCTTTCCGTTTGTTGAATGTCTACTATGTACAAAGTTAAAGGAAATTCTATTTCTGAAAGAGTAAATTCAGTTACTGGGGAAGGCTGGAAGTGTGGATTAAAGAAGAAGCTAGAAGAAACTTTTGGCGGTGAGGATATGTCTATTTTCTTTAGTGTGATGGTAGTTTCCCAGGTAAATAAAATATATTTAATAGGTATATAATAAGCAATTAGGGTTTTATCACTCTGCAGCTTTGTAGCTACTTTCTCTCCTTTTTCTCTTTGTTGTCCTTGTATTCTTTTAAAAATAATAAACATTTTATTTTATGATAAACAGTAAATCTACATTTTAAAGCAGGCAAAAACTATGTGCATGAATTAATTCAGTTTTAAGTGTAAACATGAAGAAAAAGAGATTTAACTATTAAAATTAATCATTTATGAGACTGCAATTTAAAAATTCTTATACTTTCATTTTAAATATATTTTCTTCTAAATAGTTACCAATTTAAATTAATTTACTTCTCAACATTGTTGATGGTATTTATATACTTATTTACAATACATTCATGCTGACACTGGAATCTATGACACCTTAACTTTGATGGCTCAACTACAAATTTAAATAGAAAAGCTAGGCATAACTTGGAATCCTCAAAGGGCTTTATCCTTTCTTAACTTTTGTAAAGTAGACTACCAGAGTCAAATTATATCAGAAAGATAATTCTGACAAAATTACCTTGGACTGAAATCAAATTAGCTTCTAAAAAGAGAATGTATAAACTGTAATTTAAATATATTTCTTACTATATTCCCTCAATTTCTTAATCTATTCAATAAATATTTTGACTTCAATACTGGTTTTGCAAAAATGAATGGGGAAAAATGATCTGCTGTCAAGGAACTCATAATACCAAGGCAAGAAAGATATAAAAATAATTTTGATGAAATTCTTAAAAAGCTGTTGCAATTCTTTTCTTATCAGAAAAAAACAATCAGAAACTGGACAGGGGGATGATACCTTCCTCCAATTTGTCCATGGCATAGACAAGATTTAAATGTGAAAAACAAAGTAAGTAGCATGAGAAAAATATAACAGCTTCCTAAAAAAGAAGGTTCATGCAGTCTTCTGCAAGTTTTCACCTTTTCTAATTATTTTGTCCTTTAGACTATCAGAGAGCTTCTGTTCTTAATCATGGAGAATTATCTATCTTTTCAATATCTGCTGTTTTTCCATCCCTTTTAAAGGAGCGCTTTGGTGGTTAACCTCTTCATTCAGAAGCTAATATTTCTTTCTGTTCCCTAGAAAGTAGAGCCCTTTACTGGCATAGTTCCCTGCATGTGTTTTAAGAGTACAGACTAAGTTGTTTTGCCTTTTAGTTTGCAGTGTGCTTTGGAATGATCAATATGCATTATGGAACTATGCTTAGTCATCATTTTTTCCAACCTGGAAAATGCATCAAAATTCTGGCGAGAACATTTCAACATAAATAATAACTCTCACCTAATGCAACCTCTCATTACTCTCCATCTTTCTACTCCCCAAATCAGAATAGTTTAGTTTGTTTTTCTATTATTATTTTTTCATTATTTCCAGGTAAATCTTTCAATTTGATAAATAATGTTTGGAAACAGGTCAGAACCTTTTATCTTCCTGTCAAAACTACTGTAAAAATTAGCAGAGGCCTTGGGACACCCACAGCATTGCAATATTTGAGACAGCCATTTTTCTTTCTGGCTTAGTGTTCCCATTATCAGAAAGAAGGCCCAGTTTATCTTGCCTGAGTAGATGAAGAAATGCCCTAGGCACTTCCTGCTCTGGACCTATAGCTTTAAACTAATGGTAAATCATTTTGGATGGGCATAAATGGGCAGAGTGGAACACATTTTTTGTTCTAGTAATTCAGAATGCTTAGAAGAGTGTCCAAGATCCAGCACTCTTTGCTAACCTGGGTAACCAGCATAGAGTAACATAGAAATATACATAGTTGCACGTAAGCCTCTTGGACTTTAACTGAGGCTAAGAGGACACTTGTGTCAGAATCCTGGTGCCCTCTGCCCAAAATATTCTTCACTTAAAAAAAAAAAAATAGTTTACTCTCCTTAGCTCTTTAGAGCCTTTCCCTAATGGTTGAGGGTCTCCCACTCCATATATTTAAGGTATATCTTCACCTTCTCTGATTGTTCATTAAAGGTATTACCTCACAACTTGGAAAGCTAACTTTTTCATTTTTGAGAATAAAATAGAAAGCACCTATAAGAAAATAAAAAAACAATCCCCAACTCCTAAAGCTACTTTGTTTATTTAGTATTTTAAACAAGTCATTCATAATCTATTCAAACTCCTAGTAACACTGATACAGGAAATTTAGAATAACTAGCCCTATAATTATATGCTATGGTTTCAAAACTGACATTTTGAGACTAAAATAAAAAGAATTACTGCTTATAACTAACTTTGTATTCAAAGGATAAATGAGTGAAAAAATTGAAGCATTTATAGAAAGCTTTAAGATAGCTATAATGTTGTTATCATTTATTTCCAGTAATAAACCACTTTGGAAGCAGGTGTTAAAAAAGAACGAATAATGAAACCACAACGTAATCTAAAGTTGGAAACATCCATAATTTTTGTAATGAGCAAACACACAAAAGACCCAAGTTTTTTCAGAAATTTAAAATATATGTAAATATAATAAAGTTTAAAATATCCATATTTTCTGCAATTTACAGCAATAATTTCTTCTAGAATTCTTAACTCCTTTCTTAACTGTAAAATCCAATTCAAATAACACTTGTGCCTCTCCATCATGTCCATTAGTCTATGTTTATAATATAATTCTATAAAATATTTTATTTTACCTTACCCACATATTTTGATTTATTTTTCCATTAGTTATATATGAAACATTTGCCTTGCTAGTGAAATTTTTGGAGAATCAAAAATGTTTTCCTTGTTTCTGATCTACTATTTCAGTGTTAAAAACATGTGACCTCAGCCTGTTAAAGAGGCAGAGCTCATCTAGTCTTTTACTGACACTTCATTTGATATTATAGAAACATTCCAGTGATAGAGAAAAACATAATTTTTAAAAACTTCAAAGAGTTTTAATAAGAGGAGCAATTCCAAAGAGAGGACGAGTGCACTTTTACAATTAGCCATTGAGCTTCATATGGAATGTGTTAGAAAAGCCTGCAGTCATAGATTGCAGGTATGAGAGCAATTGGTAAATGGTTTTGGAATTAAAACTTCAGTCTTAAGAAGGAAAATTTAATAAGAAAATATTTTCAAATTAGAGAAGTATAGACTGTATTTATGTTAAAAAAATCTGCTGAATATTCAAAAAATTATGTTCCTCATCTTAAGGTTTACATGTAAAACCAAAAGGTCTCTACATGTTAATGGTGTACTACTGAATGCGACTCGATAGGTGTTTTGATAAATGCCCATGCCATTTTTTATTTTGAATTAAAACTGTGAAGCATAAGTATCACTAGCCATAGTATATAAAGGATATAAAATACAAGCAGATAGCTCAGAATATATACCAGGATTGATGCTACTTTATGCAAGTTATTGAGTTATATAATTTGAAGAGCTTGCCTCCAAAGCAAAGCAACTGCTGTGTTCTGAAGCAATCAGAGTCAGTTGTTATTTGAAGATCTAACAGAATGGCTTTTAGAGTTTGTAAAATCTGAGTCAGACTTCTAATATTGGTCTATGGTTTTAGTCTGCTTGTTAACTTTTTTTTCTAAATTGCTGACAATAGACTGGTGTAATGAGTAATTAAATATAAAAAATTAAAAAATTAGGAGGCCTGAGGAAATCCTAAAAATATAAGCTGGACTCACTAACCTGACCTTCTGCCAACCTTCTTCCCATTCTTTCGCCCTCTGTGGCAGACTGAAATTATTTTATGAATCCCCAAAAGAGAAAGATTATGTTTTTAAACTAATCTATTCCTGTGGGTGTGATACCCTTTGATTACATTAAATCAGTTAAGGGTCCTCTGATTGGATTACTTCATGAGATTGATTTAGGGCTTTTGATTGGACTACATCAGTGAGGTGTGAGCCAGCTTTGGTCTCCATCCTTGGACTGGGTCTAATGTAAGACATAGAGAGACACACACACAGACACAGGAAAAGGAGGCCATCATATTTGATCCCGCCATGTGATAGAAAGGTTTCACCCACAGCTGAGCTGCAAACAGAGAAGCCCCTGAGAGGCTCAAAGAGCTGAGGACCAGGGAGAAATGACACGCCCTATGCCAGGTTTCCCTACAGCTGCAGAAAGGTGGAGACCTTTGCAGAGATCAGCAGCCATCTTGTTTCCCCACATGGCAGCTGACTTTGGTGAGACAGCACTGCTCATGGAGCTTTGAGTTGGACTTTCCATGGCTTTGGAACTGTAAGCCTTACCCCAAATAAATCCCCTTTGTGAAAGCCAACACATTTCTGGTTCTTTGCATCCACAGCCCCTTGGCAAACTAAAATACCCTCATACCAAAGTTAGGATTTCTCTCTTTTTGTGGTGAATCTATACTACCAGATAGGGTGAATCTATACTTCTATGAATTTTGAAGGATAATGAAATATTTTCCATAGTTAAAGCTGTGGGTCACTGTAGTGAGAAGATAATATTTATATAGATGATAGATGGCACCAAAAAGTAGAAATAAAGAGGAAAAATAATTAACCCATTGGTCCGGAATTGTTTTTGCAGTTAGAGAGAGGGAGAGTTTATGTATTATAGGTGACATACTGCAAGGAAAAAGGGAAAAATGTAATGCTGATAGGAGAAAATTTTTCCATTCATTCTGTGGAAAGAGAGTGTTGGGGTTATACCTAACGGTTTGCCAATAAGTGCTTGTTGCTGAAAGGAGTGCTTTTCTGCTTGGAATAATGGAATGAAAACATGATAATTGGTGCTGTGGCAGGTATCTTGTGACCTTGAGGGGAGGCCAAGAGAACTGTCAAAATGCCATTCCAATACACTGACATCACTGAGCCACTGAACCCCAGAATACCTACCTCTCCAGTTCCTGTGATATGAGATGATTAATGTTGCTACTGCTTTAGGAACTATTGATTATTACATATACCAGAAATCATCCTAGGACACTCTCATGAATTAGGAAGTAATACAGGCCTTCAAATTATTTGATCAGAAAACCACCATTACAACTTACAAACTTTGCAATGATGTTGTTTTAATTTTTATAAATAAAATGGTGAGTAATATCATCTCAAACATATGTTATATATTATTAGACATGTAAATAATAGCATATTTATAGATTAAAAATCCAAGATCAATTTAAAAACATTTTCAATATACTAATCCTGCCTATGACATTCCTATTAAAGACCTCATTATAATTGAAAACTAGGATTATAGTGACAAGCTTCTAGTACATCCAGTTGAAGAAACAAAAAGTGAAAATACAAACCAATGTACACTGTATTATACTGATCTATATGCCACCAGCCTGATGCTGCAGCAGGGAACTGCATGATAGTACCTACTCTGAAGTAACAAATCTAATTTTTTTTTTTTTTTCAAAAATACCATAGCTTTTTATACTAGAGTGTTCTTCTTTTTCTTAAATGTTTGCCTGTTCAAAATGTTTTTAAGTATTTGATGTATAGTTTAACGCACAAAAGTCCAAGAATATCTCATTGCTGAGTTTAATGACTCTGTTCAACTATCCAAGTCAATTGTAGAATAACATTTCATCCTACAGAAAAGAATTGTGTGATCACTTCATAACTATAATGACCCTAAAATATGGCAGTTTGTGGGTTGTTTTATATACATGCACATACGCATACATGTGCATTTACATGCATGTTTATATGTACTATTGTGTTATTACTTAATGCTTAAAAAATGTGGGATCAGTCATTACCAAATACGTGTCAATTCTTTGTGGTGTTTATGAAGTTCCAAACTAAGAAATTTGCTCAGTTGTTTTTTAAATAGATTTCAAACCAGGAGTACACCATAGCACATAACTTTAGGCAAGTCTATATAGTCCCACTCGTGCAACACATAGAGGGAATACACCTCTTATTTCAAAATGTCTTATCAAGGTTCATTTTTGTTTGGATGTGCTACAAATAACAGACCTATGCATATACATCAGACATCAATAGATACAGTTGACACTTTAATTTTTTTTCTACTGTATTTTATTCAGTTTCCATGGTGGCTGAATTATGCTTATGGAGCTGACATGCAGTTTTCAATTTCTTAAGCGAGCATTCGCAAATGCTCATCAAAACTCAATTATTCTCTTACCATTTAAAGCTTTTAAAATTAAACTCAGAGATTGGACTTCAATAAAAAACAAAGGTATGTGTATATTACATTTTGACTTCTTAGGGATTAAATGAATGTTAATAAAATGAGGCATTTATGGTGAATTTGAACATAAATTAATTAACTTTGCTTGGGATCAAGAAATTTCCCCACAAATTCCACACAAATCTCAAATGGTGGAGGGGAGATGATAAATCAGTATAAATCTATTACCACCTCTAGAATGCCATTCAGAGTATATTTACCAATGTTGAAGATTCTTGTCTTACCTACACAAAGAATAATACAAATATTTAAAAGTTTAGCACATAATCTAACATTTATCCCTAGATGATTTTTTCATCACTTAAAAAGTTATCTGACTATACTCTGATTTTAACCTTGAAAACTTAGTCATAAATTATTAAAAATTTGACAAATAATAAAATGTTAAAATATTACAAGAAAGAACTACCCCTAAATATTTTGAAAACACTGATTTCCCATTTTTTACAATGAATAGTTATGCCATTGACCAGAGTTGGAACAGCACGGGATTCTAGTAGAGTCACAGTCTGTTCTAAACCTAAAAAGGAAAAACATAAATGCTACATCTCAAAACAAAACAAATCTATGTAGCCACAGCTATAAGGAGGCACATTTTGATGGGGGATGAATAGGCACTGAACCAAAATGCTTTAGGCATTGAGGGATTGTATTTTTTTTCCACTGTTTTCTATTTTATCTGCCTTCCTAAGTAAAAGTACATGCCCCCAAATCAGGTTTCCAGCTTTTCAAATCTCTATCCTTACACAAAGCTCTGAACCCACTAATCTCTCAGCCCTCTGATAATTCAGCACTGCAATCGATAGCACATTCTTTTGCTTCAGGTCTTGATGGCATCCTTTTATTAACATCAGCTTTGTAGGAGAAACATATGAAAATCGTATCTTGTGCAACTGGTTCAAACTGTCATGGAACTTTGGGAAACGGAGACATTCAAGGCAAATGTGAAATGAACTGTAGTCAATAAATGTCAGTTGCAGGGTTTTGGACATTTTGTTATAAATATTTAAATAAATTAAAAGAGACTGTTATTTTGGTTCCTTCCTTCTCTAAACATGTTGGCTTTCTATTTCAGGAGAGCCTGATAAAATATATGATCATCCCTTGGCAACATTTTCAATTCCTCTTCGGTGCAGCCAGCAGGGTTTATATGATAAAATTTTAATGACCATGGACCTGCATAACAATGTGAGGTCCCAGCACATATTCAATAAGCCTATGCATTTGTTAAGACTGGCACTGGGTGGTATTCTCTAAGCGGAAGCCTTCGTGGTCTGAGAAGCAGGCTTGGTGGAGACAGAAGCTGCTCTGGAGAGAGCACTATTACCATGCAGCAGTCGTCGTGATGAAATGGAGATTTATGAATCACTGCCAAGGAAACTATATTACGGGTTGTAAATTAAAGCTGGGGTTTAACATATCTCTGACACTAGACTGAAGGATCTAGTTTTTAGATCACCCCACAGATTTAGTTAAAAGCAGATTTAGAGTACCCCTCAATCCCTGATTACATCCCTTTCAACTTTCCACAAAATCCTACACTATTTTCTGGTTGCAGTTTCATAGGGAAAAAAGAAGTCTAAAGCTATTCAGAAGAGGTTTTGGATTTTGGTTTAAGTCCTTTTCAATTCCAGGTTAAGTAGTGTTGGAACTAGGAAAAAAAAAAAAAAGCCCACTCTATCAATTTAAATCATGAAGTTTTGTTACCTGCTTGGCTGGCAGAGAAAACAGTTAATGGACTTGGCTTCTTGACTCGCATACCCTTTGCCCCTGAGCCCAAGGATATTTACACTGTCTGTGCCTTTACTATAGATATTCCGTGAACAGATATAAAAATTCAATATACTTTATCAACTCTAAAAATGTTATATTTTAAGATTTTGCTCATGACTGTGGCTATCTTCGTGAACTGTTATGATCCCAAGTGACAAAGATATAAACACAAAACTGAGGGTTTTATTGTTGATCTACATATACCATCTTACTGGAAAATTCATGTTTATGTTGAGTACACAATGCTATCTTACATTGTTAAAATCTAATACCAGGAAAGTTCTTTCTAGGAGAACTATATTGTGGCTTTCACATGACAGAAATATTTTTGAAAGTTCTTCTCTGGCACCAAGCATACTTCCTTAGACTATAGGAGGAAGAAACGGAAACTCTCAGATGGGTCATGGTTCAGGTTTTTCCATTTTGTAAATGAAAATATATTACTGCTGTGCTTCAATATCTCAGCAAGATGAAATTAAATGGGATTTCTGTTAAAGAAGACCTGGTTGAGAATATGGAGTAGTAGTTTATTTACCACCTTAAGAACTTGAATTCTTGGCCAAGGAGAAAATGTCTTTCTGAGCAACAAAAATATCAGAACATTGGCTTACAAAACAACTTTTTTGGTAATAAAAAATGGTGAAAAGATCATTACAATGGCAATGGAAAAACCATGGGATGGGGACTGGGAAGAGGACTGAAAATATTAGAATATGGCTGTGAGATAATCCAGAAAAGAATTCCTAGAAGTTTAACATTAAAAATATAAATAACAGTTCATATGGAAAAAATGAAAACAGTAATCACAAATGCTTTAAAATAAGCTGCACAAAATTCTACTTGGAATTAAGAATTTACCTAAAATCCAAGGAAATAGCTTTTGATATAGGCTGCCACTACGAGAAACTGTTTGGGAATTTATATTATATAATGAATTAAATTTTAATTTAAGATGAGTGCTATGGAGTGAAAATACTATATTTTGATTGCATTATGAAAGGCCACATATTTCAAAAATTTTAAAGAGATATTTTAAGGTCACCATAAAGTTGAAAATAAAATTAAAGTAACTATAAACATAATTACTGTAAATAGATATAATAATTTAAATGAGCAGATAAATTTAGAATTTTAGGAAAATACAATCTTCTAAAATGTTTCAAGTATGAATTTTTCTATATAATTGGTATATAGTAATAACATTCTTACGGGTTGCTATTAAAAAAATACACATTTTACTTGGTGGGGAGGGAATGCTCCCAATCAGATTTAATTAGGTTTGAACCAAACTGCATCCAGTTTCCTAATGTAATTATAAATGTAAAATTTAAATTAAACCTCTAGTAAAATAATCTAAACTTCTTTATAATATTAAAGCATTTTAAGCAACAATACTCACATATCTGTGACATACTTGTAAAAACAAATATAGAGATATTAAAACCCAGAAATATACCTTTCTAAAAATAACTGCTTTTCTTAGGTGGAAGACTAAACTATAGTATATGGGGGAATGTGCTGGTAAGAAATATTCAATTTTGGAGGTAAAATATTTAGAAATTTTGGGAAACAACAAAAGTGCATTTATACAAATGAAACAAGTGAGCTTGATTAAATAATTAAATACTAAAGCTATAAAAATGTTTTTTCTTTTAGAAAGAAAGCTTCTATTCCTACAGAATTAAAAAAATTTAAGTACTGAACATTCACTTTGGAATAGTTCTTTCATATTATAGCTGATAATGTTGAAGAATGTATAAATACATAGATATGCTTATTACTTGTTAAGTGAAAATGAGAATGCATTAGTAGACCTGATGTATACATATGGGCAACCCAAAAGACCATCTAAACATTTATGGGCGTGTTTTCTTTTGTTTTGTTTTGTCTTCCCTAGATCTATATCCCATTTAGGGAACCGTGTCCCTAACAATCAGCCCACAAATGTCAGATGGGGCTGCCCACACATACATCCCTCCCTGCTCCAAAGTTGGGAACATGACACAGGTCTGGCTATTCACAGCAGTTGATCTACTAAGTACACTGACTAGTTAGGACTTGAGTGTTTGATACAAGCCACGGTAATGATATTCTATTGCAGGATTCCTGCTGAAACAATTGGCAAAGAAATAACTAACACATATGTAATGTTTTCCAAGGACCAGGCCCTCGTCTAGACACTTTACCTATATTAACTAAAGTAATCCTTCAAATAACATCTCTTTTAATGGATCTGAAGCAAGTGCTGTGTAGAGATGGCCAGGGCTATGTGGCAACAGCCTACATAGAAATGAAGCCTAAGAGGAGGAGAGCTGTATCTAGAGATGGAAAATGAGAGACCAGATCATAACATCTTTAAAAGAAGGTCCAGCTGGGCCTTACATCAGTGTAGCTTATTCTTGAACTTTTCAGTATTTCTGAGCCCATTTTTTGGGGGGGTGGGGTTTAAGAAACATCAGGTTGGATACTGTCACTTACTAGAAAGAAAGAAATGAAAGTTCTTTATTTTCTCTCTGCCTCCTCTAAATTTTTTTACTAACTGGACTGCTATAGCCTCACCAAAACAGGCAGCATAAGGCAGTAGCAGAAAGAAATGTTCACGGCTATCCTGTTTGGTCCCTTAAGTTTCCAGGCCCCTGGGAGTTAGGCAAGATCATGTGACTAATTCAGGCCACTGGATTGTGAGTCAATTTTGGGCTGTGACTGCAAAACACTAATGCACACTTCTCCATTCTCTCTCTTTTATATTATTGCTAGTGCAGAGACCCCATGCTTATGGTGGTGCATCTTCTGGATTTTGGCATATCTGTCAGTCATATCTGACTGTCTCTGTGGAATGGAGGCCCCTTCCAACATGTATGGGACATGCAGCATACAGGAGAAATAAAGATTTGTAGTATTTCCCACTGAGATTTTGTTGTTGTTGTTATCACAACATGACCTAACCTATTACACTGCTTTGCATACTGAAAATAAGCTGTAGAAGATCATCCATTTAGTTTACTCTAAGTTCGACAATTTTCCCTTAAATCAAACAGAATATGCATTCACTTAATAACAAATAGCTAATATTCAGCTTTGTTTTAAAATGTGATTTTAAATTGGGTTTTCCTGACTCATGATTAAATTCTTTCTTAAGACAAACCTACCTTATCTCTTATTATTGAATACATTGCAGAGCAGAAAAACAATACAAAACTGCAAAGCAATCTCAAGTATCTAACGGAAAACAAAATAAAACAATGAGAACAAACATAAAACTGGCCATGTGTTATCACAAGGATAATTGCAAACAAAAACGATTAACTCACTGAAATTTTTCTTTTTAACAATTTGGGTTGATGTCATAAACAGATAGCCTTTAGTCTTTACATTAGCAATTCTCTTTCTCACTATTCAGACGAAAACAAACATTTCTTGTCTACTATGTGCCAGGCACAATGAGAATACCAGAGATACAATGACAAATGGTGCTTAGCGCCAAAGTTTGGGTTCTAGTAGGGAAACAGACAAGAAAATAACTTATTAGAATTTGCCTTGGAAAGCACTCTTATATAGGTATAGGACCACTCAGTGGAAGTCCTAAGGAGAAACATGCTTTATATGAAGTGTTAGGGGAGAAATTACTTGAAAGGTAATCCCTGACGGTCTTGGGGGATTTAAAAAAAGTTTACGATATAAAATCAGTATAAATTAGAGGAAGACCATGGATGGAGGTGAGTTTGAAAAACCATGAAGGTGTGAGAAAATAAGTCGTATTTAGGGAATTTAAAGAAATTCCATATAATTGGAACATCATTTCATAGAGCAATAAGCCAGGGAATGTACAAAAAGAAAAAGGAAAAATGTCTTAAATGTCATACAAAAGGTTTTGGGACTTTATCCTCAAGGAATAGGAAATTGTTCATAAATTTTAACTGTGCCTGACAAATTTTTATTTTAGAAAGCTATCCCTGGAAGCAATTCGGAGCCTGGATTATTGGAGGAAAGAGTTAAAAGTCTGAGAGACTGGTTGGTAGTAACTGCAGCAATCTATATAAAGAATGTTGAAAGCCTGAAGCAAGACAGTTGAAGTACATATAGAAGGATTCTATGAATTTAAAGGATACACAGAAGTTAGAATCAACAAGACTTAATTTTTGGTTCATTGAGGGAAGTGTTGGGGAAGTAGAGGGGAAAATCTAAGGTTTCTGATTCTGTGATAAAGTGAACTGTTATGTCAAATACAGGAATACACGAAAAATAAAACATCTGAAGTAATGTGGTAAAATTATACGGGTGATGGGACACTGAGGTAAAAATGCACAGTAGCTGGAAGTATGGGTTCAAATATTAGGAAACCATCCAGGCTGGGTTAATAAGAAGGAAGAGATAGTTTAATTTGCACAAAAAATATTGGATCACTTGACAGAAATCCAAAATTAGAGTAGGTGTCAGGGTTGGTTGATCTAGTGGTTTAAAACTAACTTCCATGGCCAGTTTCTTTATATTTCTGTGCTGTCAAGTTCCTTCATCATAAATCTGGTTCCCCTACCATCTTAAGATGGCTTCTAGTATAACAGTCATAGGTATATATAACCTTGCATA
>JAQZBX010042772.1:5507-21997 GCA_029593785.1 Cabassous unicinctus
TTTTTTTTTTTTTTTTTTTCTTAACAATATCATACCACTGTCTTCTTGCCTACAAGTTTTTGGATGTGAATCAGTGCTTATTGTTATGTAGCTCTCTTTTTCTGTGATGGATCTCTCTTCCGTTGCTGCTTTCAGTATTTTTTATTTGTCTTGAGCATTTGACAATTTAGTAAGTGTATGTTTCTGTGTAGACTTGTTAGGATTTATACTGTTTGGAGTGTGCTGCACTTCATGGACATGTACATCCATGTCCATCAAAGGGACATGTTAAGAAATTTTCAGCCATTATGTACTCCAACACTCCTATACTCTTTCTGCCCCCTTTCCCTTATTTCTCCCCCTGGGATACAGATAATTCATTTGTTTGTGCATTTCTAGCTGTCATTCAAATCCTTAAGTCCCTGATGGGTTTTTTTTATCCTTTTATCTCTGTTTTACTATTTGCCCAATTTTAGATCTACTATCTTCGACATTGCTAATTGTTTCCTCTCCCTGTTCAAATCTGCTATTATGTGCTTCCAGTGTATTTTTTTATTTCTTGCATTGTGCCATTCATCAGAAACATATCTGTTTTATTTTTATATATGTTTATAATTTTGTCAGTATAACCCCCAGTGTCTTCCTACTCTCCTTCATCTCTTCCTTCACTAGATTATGTGGATTCATATTTCTTTCTACATCTTTGATTAGTTGTTCCATTTTCTGCATCTCCTCCTGTTTTTTTATTTTTCATTAGACTGGGCCTTGTCTTCCTATTTATTAATATGGCTTGTAAATTTTTTGCTGGTGTCTAGGCATATTTTTATATTAATGGGCTTATTCATTCTGTTCTTGGGTTTTATATTGTTTTGTTTTGTATTAGATTCCTTTTTGACACCTGGTTCCACTTATTATATGTACTTGTATTTGTCTGTGTTCCCTTAAAAAATTAAGACCATTTAAAATGAAGGAGATAAGAGAGAAAAAGAATAATAGTAATAATAAAAAAAGATAAAAATGGGGAGTATAATAGAGCCAGGAAAAAATAATAAAAATAAAAGATCATAAAAAATACAAAGGAATAAAAATTAAAATGGTGGAATAAAAACATGAAACAAAAAAAAAATAGAATAAAATACAAGACTGGAAAGATGAGAAGAAGAAGGAAAAAATTAGGACCAAACAAGAGAATGTGGAATGAAAGAAAGAAGAGTTAGTTTCTCACTGACCTAGTTCCTCTCTCTCCCATGACTGTTGGGTGTGACTGCTTGCCTGAACAGATCTCTTTCCCTCCGACTGGGGCCACTTTAGTTCTGGGTAGGGTATATTTTTTGAGATTCAAAGGGGACTCAGCTGGCCAAACTCACTGAAGAAAAATCACTCTCTGCCATATTGCAAATAGCTCTTCCTCTTAGGGAGGTGGATGTTCTTTCCCCACTCAGGTGGCTGCAGTGAACCAAGGGTTTTACCAAGGCTATTTGCCTTGAGTTTGAGGTATATGTGCTGTTCCCAGCCATAGGGGCAAGCAATTCATGGTTTTCATTTGGCCTCATAGCCTCTCTGCACCTCTCTCTCCTGGATGATATGCAGCACTCCCCTTGATATGGAGATCCCTAAAGCAGCTCCCTTGGATAGCTCTTTTGCCCTTTCTCTGCTGTTTTTGTGAAAGATTTGAGCCCTGTCTACCTACTCTGATACCATCTCCCCACTAGCCTTGGTTGTAGGGCAGATCTAGTAGTGATGAATGCCCTCAGTTTTTGTTTCTACCTGGGAATGTCTTAATCTCCCTGTCATTTTTGAGAGTGTGTCTCACCAGATATAGAATTCTTGGTTGCCTGCTGTTTCCTTTCAGCACATTAAGTATTTCTGCCCATTGCCTTCTTTCCTCCAACGTTTCTGATAAGAAATTGGCAATCTAACTGGGACTTCCTTGTACATAACACACTACTTGCTGCTTTCAGAGCCCTCTCCTCATCCTTTGTATTTGATAGTATGATCAATATGTGATAGGCATATTTTTCTTCATTTTTATCCTGTTTAATGTTCTTTGAGCTTCTTGGATAAGCATATTTTCTTCTTTTCCTAATTTAAGGGGGTTCTCTGTCAATATTTCTTGCAATATTTTTCCTGCTCCTTTCTCTCTTCTTCTTCTTGGAGACCTATAATGTCAAAATTAGTGTGGTTGATGGTCTCCCATAGCTGTCTTAGTCTATTTCCACTTTTAACATTTCTTTTTTTTCTACTCCATTTCTTCTCATTTCAAATGACTTGTTTTCAGGTTCACTTATCATTTCTTCTGCTAGTTCCACTCAGCTCTTGAAACTCTCCTGTGAAATTTTATTTTCAGTTACTGTGGTCTAAATTTCCAGTAGTATTGTTTATTTCCTTTTTAAAATTTCTCTCTTTACCTGTTTTCTCTTATTGATAAACCTTGCTTTCCTAATGTACTTGAGTTCTTTCTATTTATTTTCCCTCAACTCCCTGAGCATTTTTAAAGATAATTTTTAAAGGCTTTTTTTCGTATGACCACATTCTGTTCTTGTTCTTTGAGGTCTTCTGGATTTTTATCTACTTCATCTGGATGGCAATCATTTCCTGTTGTATTTTGTCTTTTTCTCTGATTTCCTGTTTTAATATATTAGCTCTGGGGTTTATTCTCTGATAAGTCTATTTCTTGATTTTATAACCAGCTGGTGATAAGACAGATAATTTCTTCACCACTTACTCTATACTGAGGAATACAAATAAATAAATAGCAAGCTCATAAAAGAGGAATTACCTTGGGTCCCCCACTCCCAGTACCACATATCTGTCCTAGCTTCACTGGGTGTAAGTCATTCTCAAGATATCTGCATTCAATGTGCCTGAGCTTGGATGTCAACTACCTTAAAGGATAACAAAAACTTTTCCACTTACCCTCATGAGATATAAGTCCATTAGCACTAAGGACGTGGATTTTTGAGCTTTTAAAACTCAGTACTTCCTGTAAGACATTTCTCATTGTAGGAACAACTGGTTTAAAGAAAAGTAAAGTATTAGAATATAGAATACATTGAAATAAAAATTCCAGAATGCCCTCTAATCTCTAAGATCCAAAGTAATTTAAATCAATTTATCTACCATTCATTCTTTTATTCACCCATTCATATAAAATTATCTAGTAAGTTTTGTCTATTTGTGCATATGGATGTTTGAAGCATGGTTCCAGTTGTATAAAAGAGAATAAAACAGTTTTTGGTGCTTCCATTACATTTGGGTTTCTGATCCATAAGAAATGACATGCAAACATGTAACTGCAAGGTGATTTAAATGGTAAGAAAAAGAAAAAAAAAAAAACCAGTCAAAAGGGGGTTTTGCAGGAGAATCCCAAAGATCTGAATTTACATTAAGAGGGGCATTTAGAAGTCCTGTATGTTGGCGGAATATTCAAACTGAGTTTTGAGGAAAGAAGATTAAGAAGGGTTCTCTGCAAGGTGAATACATAATTGTTCCAGATTCATTTGTTGAAAAGTCTATCCATTTTCTACTGAATTGCCTTTGTGCCATTATATAAGCCAAGATAATAAATATTTCCTCCTGTGATTTCTTCTAATTATTTTGTGATATAGCTCTTATATTAAATTCTATGATACACTTTGGGATAATTTTTGTGTTATTTAAGATTTTAAGAAAGGAGGATAGCCCATTGTCCAGAACAGAATAAGAAAATGTTTTTTTCCCTCAATGAATTGTATTAGAATGCTTTTCTAAAATCAATTAACTATTATTATAAGTTAACTATTATTATAAGGGTCTGTCTACGGGCTCACAACTCTATTTCACTGATTTGTATATCTATGCTTATGGCAAAATCACAATATTCTGATTTCTTAACTTTCTGGTAAGTTTTGAAATGGCAAAGTCTTAGTCCTCCAACTTTACTCTTGCTTGCCATGATTCCTTAAGCTATTGTGGGTCCCTTTCATTTTGACCTGAATTTTAAGATGAGTTTATTGTTTTAAACATCCATCTGAGATGCTAATGATGGGGATTGAATATGTGATGAAACTTTAGATAAGTTTGTAGAGTGTTGCTTTCTTAAAAACATTGCTTTCTAATCTATGAACACTGGTGTCTTTTCATTTATCTAGATATTGTTAGATTCTTTCTATAGTGCTTTGCAGCTTTCAGTTTAAAAATCGTATAGTTCTTTTAAATTTATTCATAACTTTTTTTCATTTTTAAATCATTGTAAATGAAAGTTTTCTTAATTTCTATTTCAGATTGTTGATTGCTAGTGTGTAAAAATGCAATTGAATTTTACATATTGAAGATGTGACTATATATATATGTTGAAATCATTTATTATAATTGTACTTTTGTTGAATTTTTAGATTTATTATTTACAACAGAATGTCCTATGTAAGAAGAGATATGATGTTTAGAACCTCAAGTACAATGTTGAATAGAAGTGGTTAGAAGAGATCCTTGCCTTTTTCTTGATCTTAAGGAAAATGCATTGACACTTTCAACATTATGAATGAAACTATTTGTAAATTTTAAATTGAAATATTTTATCATATTGAGGAAATTCCCTCCCATTCTCACTTTTTTTAAAGCATTTTTATCTTGAAAATATGTTTCTCAGAATTAATTTTTCAGAATCTATGGAAATGAAGATGGGGTTTTATCATTTATTCTGTTACCATAGTATATTACAGTATTTGATTTATGCATGTTAACTTAGCCCTGCATTTTTTACATCAATGACACTTGTTCATGGTGTATACTCTTATTATTATGTTGCTGGGTTTGGATTGTTAATATTTTGTTGCAGATTTTGCATTTTTTGTAAGAGATAATGGTCTGTAATTTTCATTTATTGTGATATTTTTTGCCTGATTTTGGTATCAATGCAATACTGGTTTCATAGAATGAGTTAGGAAGTGTTCTCTATTATTCTATTTTTGGAATGATTTGTGAGATATTGGTATTAATTATTTAAAGGTTTAGTAGAATTCACCAATTTAGCCAAAAAGGCTTTGGATTTTAATAGGAAGTTTTTAATTACTAATTCAATCTCTTTAGCTGTTATAAATATACTCAGATACTATATTTTTTCTTAAGTCAGTTTGGTAGCTTTTCTGAATCATTTAAGTTATCTAAATTGTTGGCATATAATTGTTAATAGCACTGATTATATTTCTCTTTATTTCTGAGGGATTATTGGTGATGTCCCCTCTTTCATTCTTGATTTTAGTAATTTGAGTCTTCCCTCTGTGTTCCTTGACTAGTCTAGTAATTGGTTTTTTAATTTTGTTTACCTTTTCAAAGAATCTAATTTTTGTTTCATTGATCTCTAGTTTTCTATTGTCTAATTTATTTCTGCACATTTTAAAATATTTTCTTTCATTATGCATGCTTTAAGTTTAGAATTCTATACAGTCTCTACTGTCTTACAGTGGACAATTCATTTATTATTAATATTACTTCTTGCTTTCTTTTAAATATCTGCATTTGGAGCTAAAAACTTCTCTCTAAGCACTGCTTTGGCTGTATATCACAAGTTTTTAGTGTCATGTTTTCATTTCTATGTATATCATACATTACTAATTTCCTTTCTTATTTTTTGAATCAGTTGTTAATTAGGATTATGTTGTTTAATATCCACATATTTCTGAAATTTCTTAATTTATTTCTGTTATGCATTTATTATTTAATTCTATTGTATTCCCAAAACATACTTTGAATGTTTCAACCTTCTAATTTATTGAGGCTTGTAATATCTGCTTTCATATATACTCTTAGAGAGTGATTTGTGTGAGCTTGAGAAGAACGTGTGTATTCTTCAATTATTCACTTCAATATTCTATTAGTCTAAGTTCTTTAAAACTTTATTTGCTTCTGTATCATTTTTGATCTCCTGCCAAATTGTTCTATCCATTTTTGAAAAAGGGAAATGAAATCTACAACTAGTATTTTTGAGTTACCTAGTCTCTCTTCAAATTTGTAATATTTGTTTAATATATTTAAAACTTCTCTATTTAGATATATCGTATTTATAATTTTCACATGTTTCCTGATTGATTGGTTCTTTCATCAACATGAAATCCCCCTTATTGCCACTAGTGACATTTATTGTTTGTTTTAAAGTATATTTTGCCTGATTTTTGTATAACCATCTAACTCTTATAGTTGCAGTTTGCATAGTATATGTTATCATTTTTAGTTTCAAACTTTTGCATTTTTAATCTAAAATGATTCTCTTATAGACAGACAACATTTAGTTGTATCTTCTATAACAATCTTTGTCATTTGATATGACATTTAATGCATTCAGATTTAATATTTGTATTGATATGGTTGGATTTAAACCTTCCATTCACATATTTTCTACCTATTTCACTTTTATTAATCTGTTCCTTTTATTGTTTTCTTTTCCATCAAATAAATATTTTAGTGTAACATTTTAAAACCTTTAAAAATTTTAACTGTTTTTCATAATTTTCTTTTTGGTTTTTCTAAGGATTAAAATATACACCTTACTTATCAGAATTTTCTTCATATGTAGTATAAATTATTTTTCAGTGAGATCTAGAAAATTTATTCTTATATATATCTATTCCTTCTAGTTTTTGTCATGTTCCTCTTATCAATACTTCATTTACATATATTACAACTTCAAACACAAAATGTTATAATTGATTTTATATAATTTTATTTATCCTAAGATATCTATCATAAGAAAGTGTAATGAGTATGCATTTTAGTTTGGTATTTTACCTTCTTTTTTACCATTTCTTATTTTATCTATTTATTCCTCTGTGCATGAGTTACTTTTCAAGTTTTATTTCCATATTTCAATAGAGCTTTGATACTACTCCCTTCTTTTATGCCATATTGTCAAATGTATCACATACATAAGTGTTATAATCCCAAGTATGTACTTAGAATTTTATTAAATTACTTTTTATATCAATTTAGATAAAAACAGTAAGAAATATGCACTATGTGTTTATATTATCTTTTTAAACTATCTATAATTAATTACCTTCACGAGAATTGTTTATTTTGTTTTGTTTTAATTTAGATTTAAATTACTTTGTAGGGAACTGGCTTTCAGCCTGACAAACTTCCTTTAGTATTCCTTTAAGGGCAGATGTGTGACTATAAATAATTCTCTGTTTTTAATATCTTCTTTTCTTATTTTAAGGTTTGCCTGAATATAGGATACCAAGTCAATAGTTATTTTTTCTTGCACTATTTTAAAGATACCATACCACTTTCTTCTGACCTTCATTGTTTCTGAGGACAATTCAGCTGTTAATCTTACTGACTTCTCTTTTTACATGATGAGTTGTTTTTCTCTTGCTCCTTCTAAGATTTTCTCTGATTTTGGATTTCAGCATTTTGACTATGGTGTGTATGGGTGTTGAAATTTATGTTTTCCTACTTAGATTTTGTTGGGCTTCTTGTGAATATGTGTAGATTAATGATTTTTTAAAAAGATTTGGGATGATTTCAGCCATCATTTCTTTCATGGTCTTCTCTGTCTCTTCTTGTATTCCCAATACACATATGTTAGTGCATTTAATAGTGTCCCACATTTCTCTGAGGCTCTGTTCATGTTTCATAAATCTTTAAACCCTCTGTTTTGCTGATTGTATAATCTCTATCAAGGTATCTTGAGGTTCACTGATTCTTTCTTCTACCAACTCAAGCTTAATTTTCAGCTCCTCTGGTATATTTTCATTTGTGTTATTGTAGTTTATTTTTTTTTTAAACTATATAAGTCCTATTTGCTTTTTATTTTAAAAAATAATTTAGATCTTTTTATTGTTACCTACTTGAAGGAACATTGCAATCCCAACTTCCTTTTTCCTCAAACATGCTTCCCTTTAGTTTCTAAACATTTATAACAGCTATTTGAAGTCTTTGCTAAGTCAAAGACCTGGACCTCCTCAAATTCAGTTTCAATTGCCCATTATTACCATATTTAAGAGTCACTTTTTCCTATTTCTTTGTATGATCCTTATATTTTTTTGAAATCTGCATATTTTAGGCAGTATATTTTAGCAACTGTGAATAAACCTTCCTTCTGTCACTTTTTTTTTTTAATTATTTGCTTGGAGACTTGGATGGACTATTTTAATAACATATATTTCACACACAGCTTTTAGACTCTGGTGTTATTCCTCAAAAGGCACAATGTATAGTATGTTCACAGACTCACTGATGACAAGGGATGACTTAGATTTTACCTATTCTTTCTGTAGCTCTGTCTTTTCTTCATCTCACATTAAGCCTCTTGGTGGTCTGCCTCTATTCATATCACATCAAGCTTTTTCAACTGTAATAGATCACTCTTCTTTTGGTTTTGAGAATACCTGGAGTACATGCTTGGTATCTGAGTGGGTTTAGCTGAGGTAAATAAGCCATTTCTTTCATCTATATGTCTATCCATATGAAAATATCATGCTGTTTTAATTACTACAGTTTTATTGTGAGTCCTCCAACTTTTGTTTTTCCTTTTTATGATTGCTTTGGTTATTTGCAACCCCTTGCAATTCTATATGAATTTGAGGATAAGGTTTTTTACTTATCAAAAAAACTGCCTTCTGGAATTTTGATAGGGATAATATTGGATTTCATTATTTAAATGTTAACAATATTAAGTCTTCCTATCTATGAACATTGGATATTTTAATTTATTTAGGTCTTCATTAATTACCTGCAGCAATGTTTTGTAGTGTTAAGTGAACAATTATTTCACCTCCTTGTTAAGTTTATTCTTTTGAATTCTCATAGGTGCTACTGTAAAGGGAATAGTTTACTTGATTTCATTTTTATATTGTTAATAACTACACGTGCATAGAAAAAAATGTGCTCCTGCATGTTTATCTTGAATCCTGTAATTTGGCTGAATTCGTGTATTAGTTCTAGTAACTTTATTTTATGTTTTTTTTCTTTATAAAGCATCATGTCATCTCTGAATGTGGATAACTTGATTTCTTCCTTCCAATTTTGATGAATTTTATTGCTTTTTTATACCTCCTTTTAAAATATTGAATAGTGGAGGAAGGAAGGAATCCTTTTCTTGTTCCTCATCTTAGGGGAAGAGCTTTCAGTGTTTCAACATTGAATGCATTTACTTTGGAATTTTAAAAATGTCTTCATCATATTGAGAAAATTCCCTTCTCTTCTTAAATTTCTGAGATTTTTATATCATCAAATAATGTGGGATTTTGTCTAATGACTTTCAGCATCAATTGTGATAACTTGTTTTTCATCTTTCATGTTATTAATGTTGTGTATTACACAGTTTTTCTTATGTTGTACCATCATTGCATTCCTTGAATTCCACTTGATAATGCACATAATTATATTAATATACTGTTGTATTCATTTTACCAGTATTTTGCTGAGGATTTTTGCTTCCATATTCATGAGATATTTGTCTGTAATTTTCTATTCTTTTATTTTATTTTTCTAGCATTGGTATTATTGTAATGCTGGCCTAATAGAATGATTCTGGAAGTAAAATATACACTTCTATTTCTGAAAGTGTTTGAGAATGATTAGTGTTAAATCTTCTTTCAATGCTTCATACAATTATGAACTCAAACCATCTGGTCCTGAACTTTTCTTTGTTAATAGATGTTCAAGTGATAAGGGAAGTGCTGGGACCCAACCTCCCCCTCAGCAGAAACCCACAGCTTTAGTAAAATAAACTCTCCTCGGGCCCTGGTCCCTTTCTCCCCTCCCCCCTCTTTTCTCCATGGAATCCAAGTCAGGAAGATAAGCACTCACAGCTGCCCCTTTGAATTGAAATTTACAACTCTAAACAGATAACCACTCTTTTCCTTACTAATGGCCTTCTGCTTTTAGGAAGAAAAGATAACCTTGCTTTTCTGCCTTTGTAACCCTGCCTGCCTGCTTGCTGAGGAATTTGCCTGCTTAGTGTACCTATATAAACTTATGAAAATCAGAAAACAAGGCCCAGATTTTTCGAGACTTGACTCTCCTCTGGGCCCACACATAATAAATCTTTGCTCATCTGTACTCCCAAGAATGCCATTTATGTTTCTTTCTGCTGGCTTCAACATTTGGTTCCCTGACCAGGAGTGACCCAATTGAGAATACCCATTGTGCTTCTGGCCTTGGGTTGATGGGCATGGCCAAGGCGATAGCCAAGCAAACCAGGTGGGTGCTGTCTGTCCTCTTGATGGGACCTCCTTCTGAGGTGGTTCCCACAGGCCACATCCCTACACTCTGGACTGACTCAGTGGGGAGGTGGACTGAACAGTGTCAGAAGACTCCAGAAAGGTAACACCTTGGGTGCCAAGCCCTCAGTTAGGCCCCCTTTCAGATGGAAGAGGAGTCTGATCACATCCTGAAATCTTGAATGCCGAGATTCCAGAATAGGGCAATCCCTGTAAGAGAGACTACATAACCTCTGAGTGACTGTGTGAGTGAGTGGGGATGGCAGAAGCTTGCATCTGCCATAACAGTCTTTGATTCCAAATCGTTATGCTACAGAACTTGCTTGGGCCTTAACCTGTTTTCCGTGCCCACATCATATGGCATAAAAGCCACCGTGGAATTTACCCAGGTGCCTTAGTTAAGATGAGCTTAAGTTCTTGCGAGAGATGCAGACAGGCACTCATCTGAGAGGTCTTGAAAGAGGTGACCCCTTCCCTTGTCTGCCTTGCACCATCGATGCAGGGTATATGTTCATCACAGTTAAAACCTACCATCTTAAACTGCATGCTCAAGAATTTCAAGAAGGGTTTTTCCAGAGATTATGGCATCTGGATAATCCCCAGCACCGTCTGAACTTTATGTGAAGTAGATTGACCCACTTTTAATGTTGGTTGGCCCTCAGAAGGGACCCTGGATATAGCCAAGGTCTGTACAGTGTGGCTGGTGGTCACAAGAACTCCTGGCAACCCCGATCAATTTCTCTACATCAACTCTTGGTTGAAGATAGCTCAGACTCTGCCCCCTTGGGTTTGATTGTGCATTGGGAAAAAGGAACAGAGCAGGGTCTTGGCTGCACAGAGAATGGGGCTCTGGAAGTCAGTCATTCATCAAGGGTCCTTGGAGGACTACCCACCACCACCCCCACTGCCATATGCTCCAGCCATTCTAGCCTCTCCTCCTAGCCCAGGAGTGCAGGCAGGTCTCCCGGCAACACCTCCACATTCAGTCCCTCCAGGAACATTGACCCCCTCTGAGGAAAGCCCTGCAACCCCACTAGCAAGGAGACTCCAGTCAGCACAACCCGCATTACAGATGCCCCTCCGTGAAACACAGGCTCTGGCCCATATCAACAAGAATGGGACCATCCAACCCGGGAAGCCTGTATTATACTACCATCCCTTCACAACTACAGACCTCTTAAACTGGAAGCAACACACCCCCTCCTACTTGGAAAAGCCCCAGGCCCTTATTGATCTCATGGAATCCATTTTCCAAACCCATCATCCTCCTTGGGATGATTGCCACCATTCCTCCTGACTTTGTTTAATACAGAGGAGAGACGACGGATTCTGACAAAAGTCCGAAAATTGCTGCAGGAACAGACCCCTACTAGTGTCCTAAACCCAGAGGATTGGGCATGAGAAGCAGCACCAGAAGCCCAACCAAACTGGGACTTCAACACTGATCATGGACTGGCTGCATTCCAGTAATATTGGGAAGCACTCCTCCAAGGGGTCCAAGAGGGGGCAAAATGACCCACAAACATGACAAAGATGACTTTAGTTACTCAAAAGCCTGACGAATCTCTAGGAGATTTCTATGAACAGCTCTGCGAGGCCTTCAGAATCTACACTCTTTTTGACCAAGAAGTTCTCAAAAACCAGAGGTTGGTGAATGCTGCCTTTGTTGCACAGGCAGCAACCTACATTAAAAGAAAGCTCCAAAAATTGAAAGGGTTAATGGGCATGAACATCTCTCAATGACTGGAAGTCGCCAACAAGTATTAGTCAATTGAAATGAGGGCACCAAATGAAAAGCCAAGAAGTGAATACAACATCAAGCCTACCTACTGGCAGCAGCCTTAGGAAATCCTGACCCTACCAGATGAGAAGTACCACCTTAAAATGGGGGGACAAACACCAGAAGGGTGCCTCTGGCCAGAGACCAATGTGCCTACTGCAAAGAAAATGGACACTGGATAAATGAGTGTCCCCAAAAGACTAAGGCACATAGAGGGAACACCCCTAAAGGGAAATACTGACCTGTGCCCCAAGACCATCTCCTCAGACTGGCAGACTCAACTCTGAATAAGGGTGACTGGGCTCACTGGAACTTGGCCCCCATGAGCCTATGGTCAAACAACAAGTCTGGGGTCAGTCAATAACTTTCATGGTGTACACTGGTGCTGAAAATTCTGTGGTCATAACCTCCATTGCCCCCTTTAGTGGAAAAACTGCTAATATCATAGGAGCAACTGGGACCAGTCAAGCCAATGGCCTTTTTGCCAGTCAAGAACTTGCCAGCTCAGTGGCCATGAAGTGACTCATGAATTTCTGTACCTGCCTCAATATCCAGGTCCCCTGCTTGGTAGGGACCTCTTAACCAAACTGGGAGCCCAGATTCTCTTCAAACCTGAAGGGCCAGCAAGCTTAAACCTTGGGACTGGCCTCACTGTCCTCGTCACCATGCCCGGAAGAGAAGAACGGAGACTTCATGCAGAAGAAAGTTCAGGTCAGAATCCAGAAAAACTGGTGGATCTTTGCCCCCAGATTTGGGCAGAAAAAACCCCACCAGGAATGGCATGGAACCATGCACCTATCATCATCGACCTGAAGCCTGGAGTGGTTCCAGTCCGGCAGAGGCAGTATCCGATAAACCGTGAAGCACAATTGGTCATAACCAAACATATAGATCGCGTGAAGACAGAGGGGATTCTAATTGAATGCCAGTCACCTTGGAACACCTCACTATTGCCAGTAAAAATGCCAGATGTGACTGGATATTGACCAGTGCAGGATTTACGAACCATTAATAACACCACTCTTACCTTACCTCAGGTTGTTCCCAACCTGTACACTGTTAGGACAGCTGCCACCTGAAGCCACCTGGTTCACTTGCCTGGACCTGAAAGATACCTTCTTCTGCCTGCAGCTGGCCTCCCTGAGACAGACTCTGTTTGCCTTTGAATGAGAAGATCCCCAAACCCAGCGGAAAACTCAGCTAACCTGGACCCAGCTCCTGCGGGGCTTCATATACTCCCCTACCATTTTTGGGGGAGACCTGGCAGCAGATTTGGCCACCTACCACCAGGAAGACTGCAGGTGTGCTCTGTTACAACAAGTAGATGACCTCCTACTTGCCAGTGAAATAGAAGAGGCCTGCTGTAGAGGGACCCAGACTCTCCTACAACTTCTAACACAGACTGGGTACAAAGTGTCTTGGAGAAAGGCCCAGATTTGTAAAAAGCAGGTCAAGTACCTGGGGTTCAACATCACACAAGGGCACTGGATGCTCAGACCCGAACAAAAGAAAGTGATCTGCACCATCCCTACACCGCTACAAAAAGAAAGCTTCATGAATTCCTCGGGGCTGCAGGGTTCTGCCTCATCTGGATTCCCGGGTTTGCAGCCATGGCCAAGCCCCTTTATGAAGTTTTGGTGGGTCCAGAAAAAGAGCCTCTTCCCTGGGAAGAAGCTCAACAGAGGGCCTTTCAAAACATCAAAAGACAACTAGGCCAAGCCCCAGAATTGAAATTTACAACTCTAAACAGATAATGACTCTTTTCCTCTCTAATGGCCTTTTGCCTTTGAAAAATAAGTTAACCTTACTTCTCTGTCTTGGTAACCCTGCTTGCCTACTTGCTCAGGAATTTGTCCACTTAGTGTACCTATATAAAATTATGAAATTTGGAAAACAGGGCTCAGATTTTTCTGGAGACTTGACTCTCCTCTGGACCCACGTGTAATAAAACTTTGTTCATCCTACTCCCAAGAAAGCCATTTGCGTTTCTTTCTGCTGGCCGCAACAAAAGAACTGATTCAATCTCTTTACTTGTAATAGATCTGCTGATATTTTCTGTTTCTTTTTGTGTCAGATGAGGTAATGTGTACATTTCAAAGAATTTGTTAATTTCATTTAGGTTTTCTACATTTGTGACAAGTAATTGTTCATAGTACTCTCTTATAATTCTTTCTATGTCTTTAAGATTGGAAGTAATGTTCCTGAATTCATTTCCAGTTTGAGTCATTTTTGTCCTGTCTCTATTTCTTCTATGTCAGTCTGGCTAAATGTTAATTTTATTGGTCTTTTCAAAAACCGTTTGATTTTGTTGACTTTATTTTTTTTCCTATTTCCTATTTCAATTACCTCTGCTTTAATCTTTAATATATTTTCCTTCTAGAAACTTTCCATTTAGTTTTCTCTTGCTATTTTAGTAATGTGTGAATTTTCTTTAGATGTGAATTTAGGTTATTGAGTCATGATTTCTTTTTTTTTTTAAATGTAAGCATTTAGAGCTCTAAAAATTCCTCTGAGCACTGACTTCACTGTATCCCATAAGTACTGGTATATTTTATTTTTATATTTGATTCATCTGAAGATATCTCCTGGAAATGGATATTTCTAAGATGGTGGAATAGGAAGGTCCAGATATCAGTTCCTCCACCAATATAATGATTGAAGAGGTAGGAATCATAATAATCAAGTACATTGATACTACAGTATAATTGACCTCTGGGAAGAGCTGAAGGAAGAGACTGTTAAACTGTGGCAAATAACAACAAATTTCACTCTACCTGCATGAGCTACTATCTGCATTCTCCAGATTCATGGCAGACAGCAGTAGGGACTGCAGCCCTGGATCTTGATTCAGCTTGTTAGTGCCAGGGAGAGATATAAATACTGAATCCTCCAGATATATGTGTTCTTTTTTTTTTTTAAGATTTATTTATTTATTTATTTATCCCCCCCCCTTGCTGCTTGTGTTTTGCTGTGTCCATTTGCTGCATGTCTTCTCTGTGTCTGCTTATCTACCTCCTGCTGTGAGGTCCTACTGCATCAGCCAACTGTGCTGCAGGCCAGCCAGGGAAGCGAACCCGGGACCTCCCATATGGTAAACGGGAGCTCTATCCATTGAGCCACACCCGCCTCCCCAGATATATGTGTTCTGATTGCTAATCAGTACTTTTTGATCAGCTGCTCCAGATTTCTGGAAGCCAAATTTTTGGTTGTCCATGTTTCCAAACTCCTGTGGCAGTTTGAATTACTTTTTTAAATCCCAAAAAGGGAAAGTTAAGTTTTTTAACTAATTCATTCTAGTAGATGTGAAACCTTTTCAATTGGGTTACATCAGTGAGGTGTAGTTCAGGTTAACTCACTGCCCTCTTGAGGGTTTGATATAAGCAGAGACACACAGAGAAAAAGAAATTTCATATTTGGTCCAGCCATATGAGAGAGAAAAAAAGTTGCTCTTTTGACCTGATCCTGTGGGAGAGAGGACTTCAAGCTTGCTTGCAGGTACAGCAAAGTGACAGAAGCCCTCTGAAACGGAGAGGTGAGACCATGAAATAGACAAACCTTAAGCCTAGTGGCCCACAGCTGAGCTCCTGATGATGGTAGATTCTGGAAGAGAAGGCAGAATCCTCAGCAAAGATCACCTGCCATCTTTCTTTACCACGTGGCAACACACGGCGACCAAAAGTAGCTGACTTTGGTGAGAAAACACCCTTGGTGGTGCATTTATTTGCACATTTTATGATCTCAGAACTGTAAGCTTTTCCCCAATTGAATTCCTGCTTTAAAAAGCCAACAAATTCTGGTACTTTGCATCAGCAGCCCCTTGGCAAACTAAAACACCCCTAATTAAAAATGAGAAAGGAATCTAAAGGACAATATTCATCCTCAGAACTGCAGAAAATATTTAAGGTTCTTTAGTACCTGGGTGAATGCTGAATTAATAAAAAATATTTCCTTCATCCATGTGACACAACACCCGCAATGGATATACACATCCTGGGGCCTTGCCACCGAGCATGGACCACAGTTCACATCATAGAACACACTCTCTCCCATGCAGTTCTGCATGGTATATGCTGATGGAAAATGGCCTACATCCGTCACTGCAACGCAATTCAGGACAACCCCCAAGTCCCAAAAAGCCCCTGTATTTCAACTGCCCCTCCTCTCCCTGCCCCAAAAATGTACAGTGGCTACTGGCTCCACCTCACTGTTACAATTTCTTCCACTGGTTGAATCATAATATGTCTACAACAGAACATCACCAAGTCCACTCTAGTCCACAGCTCCTCCCCCAATCCTGAGGGGACTGGGATGGTGATGTCCACTCCACCTCCAAGTGAGAGAGGGTGGGAGGTGGGGAACATGGGAATCCCTGTAATTTCTGAGTAATATTTAGGTAATCTTAGCACCTTTAAAAATACATGTGTATATATATATATAATAACATTTATGTAAACAAATGCATATATATACATATGTATTTATATATCATTTTACAAATATTTGTATGTATTGTGAAAATTTTGATTTTT
>JAQZBX010042773.1:0-21902 GCA_029593785.1 Cabassous unicinctus
AACGTGGTGAAGGCGTGAGCTGCCTGTCTTCCCCTGCTCAGCCTGCTGCTGACTCCCTAGGCTTCCAGAAAAGCAGTGTCATGCTTTACCAAGAGGGACCCACTTTTCATGGCTGTGGGCTTGGGGTTCCACACTCCACCGGCCCTTCTCGTCAATAATCCCTGCACTTGCGTCTCTGACCACCCATAAACCAGGCCTTCCATTTTGTAAGTGAAGAAATTGAGGCTCAGAGAGTAACTTGCCAAAGTTACACAACGAAATCCCTAAAAACTAGGAACACTTTGCAGTAGATCATTTCCAAAAGGCCACATCTTGTGCTGTTTCTCCAGGAGACTCTGTGGTTGTTGTGATGGGTGGGATTCCTTTCCCTTTGTAAAGTTTATTTTTTAGCCATTACACAAACCCCATGAATAACTTTGACAAGAGCCCCCAAAGATAATCCACATCATTACATCATATTTTCACGTTTTCCTCCAACCAGTGTTCATAGGAAAGTCCTATTTCCTTGATTCCAAGACAGATATTTCTCACATTTTTAAAATACAAATGCATTTTATAATTGATGTATACGCATAATGTGCCTGTATTTTTTTCCACCAAAAAGAAAAAAAAAAAAAACTCTTGGTAAATCAATAATGTATCATAGAACCAAGGAACTAGGATGGGTCATTTTGTGGAGATGTAATAAAATCACCAGTGTGATTTGCCTCCCACTTCATTCACTTCCCTTTATATCCCTCAGTATCGGCAAGGGTTTTAAAATAAAGACAACCACCTCTGACTGGATGAGACCAGTATTTCATAATCCCCAGCCTGCTGTCCACGCCCCCCCCCCCACACACAGGGCACTCAGGAAAGGTAGCTAGTAAATCCAAACAGCAAAGCCACTGCTCTAGAAATTCCAAAGGGAGATGGGAAGCAACGAAACTCACACTGAGTGCACACCCACTGTGTGCCAGCCTTGTGTTGTGATATTTGAGGAGCAGGGAGGGCTTCTTGCCCCAGATTATGAAGGCAACTCCACAGTTAGAGTGGGGAGGGTTTCACACGGAGTAAGGAGAATAGTCCAGCTTTCAGGGTTCCCTGACCCTTAGCTATTAGTACATCACAGTAAGACTTTTTCCCCCCAAAAAGTATCTTTAAATTGAATGTCTCCAGGAAGCAGATGTAGCTCGGTTGTTGAGCACCTGCTTCCATGCATGAGGTCCCGGGTTCAATCCCTGGTACCTCCTAAAATAAACACATCAATAAACACATAATAAATAAATAGAACATCTCTAGTTAAGATGGTTGTTTTCAGATATGTTCAGTTGCTGATATGCACCACCTGTGCCTCCCACCTGCTTGGTCTGGAGGAGGGCTTCTCAAATGTGACTGAGAATCAGAATCACCTGGAGGGCTGGTTAAGTCACAGATGGCTGGAGTCTGGCTTAGTAGGTCTAGGGTGGCATTTGAGAATGTGCATTTCTAACAAGTCACCAGGTGATGTTGATGATATTGGTGCATAGTAGGACTACCTGGGGAAATTTAAAAAATCCTGATGCCTGGGAACCCCTCTCAGAGATTCTGAATGAATTGGTCTGGAATGCAGCCTGGGCCTTGGGATTTTCAAAGCTACCCCAGGTAATTCTATTGTGCAGTCCAGATGGAGATCCGCTGGGGTTTTGGGAAGAAACCAGCAGGTGGAATTTGGGTTCCTTGGGTCTGGAGTTTCCTCAGGTTTCACGGACAACCTCCTCAGTCTTCCCAGAGCAGAGCCTTTCAAGCAGTGGGCTCCCTGAAGGATGGGGGGAAGTTGTCCCATACAAGCCATACTTCTGAACCTATAGCTTTGAAACCAAGTAAAGTGCTAATGCCGGAAAAAAGTGTTTAAACCTATTGGCAATGTTTAAATCAGAAGATATCTTATAAAATCAAGATGTCCGGTTTCTCTGAACAAACATCCCCACGTGGCAGTGGTTGGAGGGAGCCGGTTATGGCCCGCCTTCTCGATGGGCACACAATTGCCAGCTTGCCACGGTCCCTGTCACTTCCTGGTGCCTCATCACCTGTGACGCATTGATTTTAGCTGCTAGGTGCCATTTACCAGCCTGCCCCCACGAGAGGGCAGGTGAGCAGACAGGTCACCTGGGAGTGGGGCTTGAATTGATATCTCCAGATGGGAAAGGCCTGTGGGGTGTGTTGTGGGGTAAGGTGTCCCTAGCCTGGAAAGGGGGGTGGGGGCACCAGCCTGAATCTAATCCTAGCTCTGTCACTAACCTGCTGTGACCTTAGACAACTAATACCCTCTCTCTGGGACTCACTTTCCTCATCAAGGTGAGTGAGAAATGCTGGTCTAGAGCTGGAGAGAAAAGAGCCCAGGTCCTGGGGCTGTGAGTGGGGAGGAGTAGGGGCTAGGCCAGCTGCTGGCTGGACAGAAGTCATGGTTTGTGCCTGGTCTAACCACAGGCCTGTGCTGTCCCCATGTCCCCAAAGCTGGGCTGTCTGAGTCCCCATTCATGGGCTCGGGCCCATCCCAGTTCCGACACCAGCCCGGATGCAAGGCACCGTGGGCAGCTACGGCACAGCCCACGTGTCCAGTCCTGTGGTTTTGCCAGGTACCTGGTCGAGTAGCCTCGGGCAGGTTTTCTAACCGCCACTCCCCGCGCCCCCCCCCCCCAGTCTCAGTATTCTCACATGTACAATGGGGCTATTGATGGGTTGCTGTGAGGATCAAATGAGATGACACAGAAAGCGTTTAGCATGGAGCCCTCCGGGTAGCAGATGCTCAAGAGATACCATCACCATCATTATTAAGAGGAGATATTTAAGGTACACCCTAGGACCTTTTTCATCTGCTGAAATCTCAGCCCCAGCCCCAAGATGTATCTTCTAATAACAGTGACCCAGTGCCCTCTTAAGTTCCTATTGAGCCCCAGTTGCCTGAAATGGGGTTCTGGCCCAGCCCAAGTTCACCTGGATGGTTCCTTGGACTGTCTGTAGACCTAGGTTCCTGGAATCAGGCTCCTGACTGTCCTCAAGCCCCAGCCCTACTGTTTTCTCTGCCAGCTGCCACGCCGGGGCACCCTGCAGCACCCAGGATGTGGAGTCAGTCCTGGGAGGGAATCCCTGATCAATGCCTCACCAGCTGTGTGATCTTGGACAAGTTACTTAACCTCTCTGAGCCTTTGTAAAATGGGATAATAACCTCAAGCAGATCTTAAGCTCCAGGAGGGCAGGGACTGTGCTTGTTTTAGTCACCAGTACCTAGTTCAATGCCTGACACAGAACATGCTCAACAAATGTTTGTTGAATCAGTGAATGAGTTGGCCTAAGGATTAAAGTGAATAATATATGTGGAACATAGTGCCAGGCACACAGTAGGTGTCAAATTAATGTTTCTTGAATCTGAACCTTCTCGACTCCCTGGATTTCTGGATCTTCCTCATTTGTGCTTTCTTGCAGCCCACCTGTTGGGACACATCCTGGGCACTTTGACCATGATCACTGGGCCCTTGGCTCCCACCTACACATCCCCAGCCTTTTTCAGCAGGAGAGCCAGTCCCCAGGGCCCCACACACATCCCTAAGCCACCTCACCTGTCCTAATGGACTCAACTACCACCTGATATACACATTCATTCAACACACCTCCTCCCCAGACCTCTCCCCAAGCTTCGGACTCATCCATCTAATGGGCTGTGGGACATCTCCACCCAGACCTACGCAGCACTGCAAAATACCAGACCAGACCCGCCTCTTCTCACACCTGCTTCTCCTCGAGAGCTCTCTAGGCTCCTGGGGTTGCTGCCTGCCTGGAAACCCGAGAGAGAGACCAGGAGCTGCCCATGACACCCCAGTCAGGCCCCCAGCTCTGACAACTGATTTTCCAAATGCTTCTCACATCCCTCCCAGCCCTTCAGGCTCATTACCCCTGGGATCCCCAAGCTCTCTTTCCTGGTTCTGCCTCCTGTCTGGTTCTGTCTATCCACCCCCTGTCCCACTCTCCCCTCTCCATCTCCTGCCCCCACTTTGTCATGGGATGCCCCTGCTGGGATGTTTTGATGTCCCCCAGCCCAAGCTCCTGGCCTGTCCTTCAAGGCTCCCCTGATCTGGGCCCCTGCCACCTGCCCAGCCTCATCTCCTGCCCTTCCTGTCTCCCACTTCATGAGGAGTCCCCTGGCTGACATCATTCTGTTTCTCACCTGCACAGCTTACTCGGGCTGCCCTTCTGTAATGCCTTTCCTCCCTCACCTCGCCCTTTACCTGGACAACCCTTACTCACCATTCAAAGCCAGCTCAGTATCACCTCCTCCAGGAAAGCTTTTCAGACCCCACCCAGTCTAGATTACAGACTCTTCAGCTCTGCTCCCATATTACCTGTGCATGACTCCGTCATTGCGCTTACCACATTATTTTCTAAGTATCTGCTTGTGTGTCTGGCTTCTCCATTAAGTTGTCACTTTATTGGGGGCAGAGACCACGCCTGTTCATCACTGTCCCCCTCCGCACAGGACCTGGCAGAGAGTAGCCCTCTTCCCAGTTACTACTGCTTTATAACAAACTGACCCACAATTTAGTGGCTTAAAATTGTGATTTTATTTTGCTCCTTGATTTTGTGGGTCTGGGATTTGGGAAGGTCTCAGCTGGCCAGTCCTCACTTGGGTGTCCCAAGGGGCTGGGGCTGCACTGTCTGAAGGCTTGACTGGGCTGGACGCACAAGGTGGCACACTCACGTGGTGGCAGCTCATGCTGGCAGGTGGCCGGGAGCTCAGCTGGGCTTTCCACTCAGCGCATTGTGTGTGGTCACTCAGCATGGTGGTCTCAGAGTAGTTGGACTTCTTTCCCCAGAGCCAGCCAAGAGGGCCAGAAGGAAGAAGCACCGACTTCTCTTGGAAGTCAGGCAGTATCACTTCCACTGCATTCTATGAATTACAAGGGAGTCAGTAAGACGGGTCAAGATTTGAGGGAAGAGGACACAGACCCCACCTTTCAATGGGAAGCATGTCAAAGAATTTGTGGACTTGCTTTAAAACTGCCACAGCCCTCAGCACGTGTTTGTTGGATGGATGCCAAGCTGTTCCCAACTGTCCCGATCTAGCTCTGTCCTTCCTGCTGCACCCACCACGACCCCAGCATGCTGGAGGACTGGCAAGTGCAGAGTGGCCTCGTGGTGGCAGAACCAAGGGCTCATGACCCACGGCTCCCGCCTCCAGTGCCTGCTGCCAGCTGGTCATGAGATGCTGGGCTAAGTCCCTTTCCAGCCCTGGGCCTCAGTTTTCCCATTCCACTAACGAGGTACTGGGCAGATGCTTTCTAAGATTCCTCCCCACTCTGACTTCTAGGCACATCTGTAGTCGTCCCACTTGCTCTCTGAGAAGGCAGCTGGAGGTGCATCCAGCTTCAGCCTGCAAAGCTGCTCCAGCCTTCTTGTCTTTTTTTTTTTAAATAGCTTTCTTGAGAGATAATTCACACACCATACAACTCACCCATTTAAAGTGCGTAATTCAATGGTTTTTAGTCTAGTCACAGATAAGTGCAGCCATCACCACAGTCAATTTTAGAACATTTCCGTCTCCTCCAGAAGAAACCCCATGTCTTGAGCAGTCACCCTCACTGTCCCCATCTCCTCCAGCCCTCAGCAACACTCCTCTACTTTCAGCCTGCAGATTCCCTTTTTCTGAACTTTCATATAAATGGAATCATCAATATGTGGTCCTTTGTGTTTGGCTTCTTTCACTCAGCACGGTGTTTTCAAGGCCTGTCCACGTTGTTGCATGTATCAGGACTTCATTCCTTTTTTTGTCCGAATAATGCTCCACGGTATGGAGAGCCCACATTTGGTTTATGCATTCATCAGTCGATCAACATTTGCATTGCTTCCACCTTTTGGCTACTAGAAATAATGCTGCTACGAACATTTGTGTACAAGGTTTTGTGTGAACATATGTTTTCATTTCTCTAGCTGCATGCATGGGGGGGTGATTTTTTTTTTAAGGACACAAGCACACAGTACATTCTGGTGTGAAAAATTCAAATAGCACAGAAGTATACAGCAGAGTGGAATTCCGTATGGCCTTTTTTTATGTACCGCTTCTCCCCAATGGCGACTCTCCTAATCAGTTTGGTGACCACCCTTGCAGAACTTTAAATACATCTACTTTCATGTGTGTTGTAGATGCAGAAAAATGTAGTTCTGCTGGGGATATGTAGTTTGTTAACACACGCAAGATCATACCATTTATTTTGTTCTGCAACTTGTTTTTTGTTTTTTTTAAGATTTATTTATTTTATTTATTTATCCCCCCCCTCGCTGCTTGTGCTGCTGTGTCCATTTGCTGCGTGTCTTCTCTGTGTCTGCTTATCTCCCCCTTGCTGTGAGGTCTTGCCGCATCAGCCCACGGTGCCGCGCAAGCGGGCCTGAAGGCCTCGGGACAGGAACCCGGGCCTCCCATATGGTAAACGGGGACTCTATCCACTGAGCCACACCCACTTCCCGCAACTTGTTCTTTTTTACGTAAGCATATGTCTTGGACATCTTTCCATGTCAAGACAGAAATCACCCCAGTCTTTTACTGCTGTATAATATGCCTCATAGTTTATTTGACCAATCTCCTCATTGTCAAAAATTTTGGTAGTTTCCAATTTTTTATTATTTCATACAATCCTGCAACAGACACCGTCATGCTGTGTTCAGCATCACTATGGAATTGCAGGGCTGGGGAAACACTATTCCTGCGCAATGAAATGGAACGCCTTTGTAAGAGACAAACCGAGTTCAAATCCTGGCTGCCAGTTATGAGCTGTGTGACCTGGGACGACTCAGCTGGAGCCCTCCGAGAACTGCTGGGTTAAAGAGGGCTAATAATAGCGCCCGCCTCCCGGGTGGCTCGCCAGCGTGGATCGGCTCCCCGCAGGCCCGCGCGCCCCGAGCCCCTCCCGCCGCGGGCCGGGGCAGACGGGTGCAGACGCGGGAGGGCCGGATCGGCTGGCGGCCGCCGCTTATCAGAGCCGGGCTCTGGCGCCGCTTACGTAACTGGGCCGCTAATGCTGTTTTACTTGTCGCTGGAACCCAAATTAAAAGAGGAAATTATTCTCCTGATGCTCAACTCGCCTAATCCCCATCTGTCTCTCCCCTGGTTCCCCGCGCTCTCATCAAAAGGTCTTGAACGCGTTCCAGATTTCTAATTTAGTTTGCTTATGCAACCAAAAATATTATGGCCGCGTTTCCTGGGGGTGATTAAGTCTATATTCTGGGCTCCAGGCACACTAAAAACAGCAGTGCCAGGGCCCCGCGCCGCTCGCGCGCTCACCACGCGCCAGCTTTTTTTGGTTCCTCCGCGCTGCGGACAGCTCTGCAGCCTCGGGGCTGAGAGGCGAAGGCCCGCGCGGGAGGGGCCTGGCTGGACCCTGCCCAGGGCCGGGGAGGGCCTGGGGATGGTCCCCGTGGAGCGCGGGTCTCCGGGGAGGTGGGAGGGGCGCGGAACAAGGACCGGCCTGGGGCGCCGGGAGACACGGCTAGGTTCCTGTCGCAGCCGGCTGGCTGTCTCGTGGGAGGGGGTGGTGGTCGCGCAACCTCTGGGAACCTCAGCCTCCTTCTTGGTCTTTCATTCTCGGGTCCTGAATCCTGTGTGTCGGGCACAGGGAGGCTCATGCTTGGGCCCCAAGATAGCTGCTGGAAAGATGTTTGTTGCACCATTGTTTATTCTGGAATAGTGGAAAAACTGGAAACAAAATGTCTCAACAGGGAAGTGGTCCCATACAGGAGCAGAAGGTCAACAATCGGGAAAACTGTGTAGCTGATACAAAAGAAGAGGTAGACCAGGATGTAGTGATGAGGAACAGGTTGTTAAAACACATCCACACAACAAAAAACAAACCACAAAAATAAGTCAGGTATAGAGAATGGTCCCACTAGTGTTTTTAAAATCCATAAACTTGCAAATGGAAGGCTACATTGAACTGTGAACATGGGTTACTTCTGGAATGGGAACCAGGACTGGGGATGGGGAGGGGTAGAGGAGATGTTTAATTTTTACTCTACTTCCATATTATTTGAATTATCTGTAGAGACGGTATTCCCATGTCACTTGCATAATTTTAAATATTTGCTTTTAATGTTATGGGGGAGAGGGAGGAAGAGCAGGGAGCTGTTTGGGGCCAGCCCAGGAGCCTCCTGGAGGTTGATTTATTCTCTGGAAGCAGTGGTTGGGTCAGGAGTGGGGCGGGTTGGAAGGCATCTGCTCTCAGCCGCCGGTAGGCTGGGCCTGCAAGATGCCGACCACAGGTGCCTCAAGGTCTTCCCGCTCATCAGGAGGCTGCTGAGGGTAGAGCCCTGGACGGCGGAGTCAGGAACTCGACTCTGGTCTCCCTCAGCCCTGCGGCACTGGGGCTTGGTGGAGCAGCCCACGATACCCCCTCCTGGAGGGCTGTGCCATCCTCTGCTCTGGGGCTGGGCCAGGGCCTGGTGGGAAGGAGGTGCCCCCCGGCGCCCCGGGAAGCTCTGCAGTGAGGCCCCGGCCTGTCTGGAGCAGTACCTCCTGACCTGGCCTCTCCAGGCAAGGCCGGGGCTCCCTGTGGGCCCCAGAGGCAGAGGGCCAGGACGTGTTTCCCAAGCCACAGGGGCACCGGGACGGGCCCAGGCCGTGCCTGGTCCAGCCCCAGCCAACGGATGTTGGACAACACCCGCACAGTGGCCTGCGCAGCAGTGAGGAGGCTGCCTGGCCTTGCCAAGGGTACCCTCACGCACACCGATTTCAGAAAGGTGTTCTTTCAAAACAGGTTATGATATCAACGACTTCCAGGAAACCCGGTCCTTTACTTCAGGACTTCTGGGGGCTTTGAAGACGCTGGGTACTTGGAGGCTCCTCCAGGGGCCTTATCGCATGCATCTTTCCCCAGAAATGCATGACTCAGGGGCCCTTTCGTTCCACAGCATCTCCTGGGGCTCTGGGATATGGAAGGACGAGCTAGTGAAGGCGGGAGACAGGCATGGAAGCTGAAGGACCATCACAGGCAAACTTGGGGGAAACCTAAGATGATGGTGATCAAATATAAGAAGGTGTGAGAAAAGTAGAGGCCGCCTCACCCGCGAGAGTTTGAAATAACTGTGGGAGGATTGTGTGTCCCCCAGAGCGGCCGCGTTCATGGCTGTTCTCAGCGCTTGAGCCCTGGGCACACGCACATATGTGCACACGCCTGGGCACACACCCACACAAGCTCACCTCCCAGCATGCGCTCACATGCAGTGCACACAGGTGCACCCTGCGCACATCCACACACCTCACGTGAGCACACCCACTCATGCACACGCACGTGTACACGTGTACACACCCATGAGCCCAGGCTAACCCACAGCAGCTCACACACAAAAAGGCGAGCACAGGAAACACACTGGAGCACAGAGGCACACGTGTCCACACACACGAGCACATGTAAGCCACATGCACACACACACCTGCCCACATATACACTCTGGGGCATACACGCAGGTAAACACAGGTGCAGGCACACGGGAACACACCAGCCGGAGGGCACACCTGCACACCCATGCACAGCACCTTTCCAAAACCATAACTGCCCCCCTACTCCGCTTTGGCGTGTAAATGCACCTGGGAAGGGTGCGGGGCCAGCGGGAGTGGGGGTGAAATGGTGGTTTAGAGGGAAGCTGAAGGACTCCTAAAGAACATTTAGCCGAGCAGTTCACAGAAGGCATATGTCCTCCGAGTATTTTTATCTTTAGCACTCAGATGTCTAGCAGAGTCTGGGTGGCTCAGTGTTGCTACCAGGAGGAAGACAAGTGGCTGGATTTTAAAGCAGATGGCCCCGGGTGCATAGGCAGGAAGGATGCCCCTCCCCCCTCTCCCCCCCCCACAGGCCACATCATTCCCAACCCACAGACTGGGTCCCCTAGAGGCCTGCCCAGGCTGCACTCTTCCTCCCAGAAAAATGGCCCCTAGGGCGGGTTCCCCAGCCCCCACCCAGGTTGCTGGAGAGAGGCTGAGACTCGAGGGTCTGCCAGCCCCAGCTCCCCAGTCCATCCCTGCTCCCAGGAGCGCAGCTCTCCAGCTCGCTTTGGGCCAGGACCGTCAGCCTTGAGGGAGGCCACTCCCCAACACCCCAAAATATGTGCACGGACGGTGTTTTCCACCATTCCTGGTCGGAACAAGCTGGTGGATTTTGAAGGCCATTAAATACCCAGGTTCCGATGTGCCTGGTTCCCCAGCAGGCAGGGTCTAGCGGCCATGGGAGCGCCCCGGCTCCATCCCTCCCGCCCCATGGCAGCCTAGCAGAAAGAAAGAGGCACCGGAAGCCTTCACACTTGCTTCACACTGGGCCTGAAAACATCAGCTCCTTCTAAAAAAGGATGTTGTAGAAGAATATTTAAGAACAAGGAAAACTATTCAGGAACTAGTAAGTGAAGATAGCAGACAAGCATAACTTAATCTTGCGTTTACCTCAAAACAATAAACATATGCAGAGGAAAAACTGGAAGTGACCATCTTAAAAAACTAACAGTGACCATCTTAAGAAATTTATCCTTAACATATTAATTGAGCACCTATCTTTTTAAAAACAATTTATTGAAGTATATCATTCATACATGAACATACGTAAACTGTAAGTGTTCAGTAAACATTGTGAACTTACAAAACAAACATGCATAATATCATACAGGGCTCTCACCCTCTCACGGGGCCTGGCAGCACACCTGCGCGGGCCCTGGGGCTTTCAACCGCTTGCGGGGCCTGACAGCAGGCCTGTGCGCCTTCTATATTTTTCTTTTTTTTAATTTTACTGGGAGGTCCTGGGGATCAAACCCAGGTCCCTCCATATGGGAGACGGACACCCAACCATTTGAGCCACATCTGTCCCCCTGCTATATCTCTTAAGGTTGACCAAAGACACCTAGAGTTACAGTCATTTCCCATACAGTATGGTCACATAATAAATCAGGCTTAGTTTATCACCAGCATTCTAAAAACCAGACCTAGGGAGAAAAACTAGGTCTGGGGACACATGCATGGTTTCTCATATAGCGAATGTTTAGCCTACCCTGATTGTCACAAAATCAGGACAGCGAGAATAGTCGCAAGCACCTATCTTTTTCAGACTGTTCTAGGTGCTGGGGATTACAGCTGTGAAGAGACAAACCCTTAGGGAGCTTATAATCTGGAGGGTCAACAGCTAATAAACAAAGCACACAGCATGATAAATGGTGATAGGTGTGATGGGAAAAGAAAGGGAAAGGAATGTGGGGTATTAGGGGTGTAATTTTCTTAATAGAGTTTAATCTTTTTAGAGCAGTCTTAGATTTACAGAAAAATAGAGAAGATAGCTCCGCACTCAATTTCTCCTATTGGTAACATCTTCTATTAGTATGGCATTTGTTACCAATAATGAACCAGTATTGATGCATTGTTATTAACTAAAGTTCATTGTTTTCCATATTTCCTTAGTTTTTACCTAATGTGCTTTGTCCCAGGACCAGGATCCCACATGCCATTCGGTCATCTTGTCTCCTTAGGCCCCTCTTGGCTGTGAGTTCTCAGACTTCCCTGGTTTTTGCTGGCCTCCATAGTTTTGGGGAGTGCTGGTAAGCTGTATTGCCGTATGTCCCTCTGTTGGGATTGCCAGATGTGTTTCTCACGATTAGACTGGGGAAATGGGGTTGGGGGAGGGAGATCACAGGTAACCTGCCCTTGTCATCACATCACGCCACAGCAAGGGGACAGCCTATCAGCATGACTTATCACTGGGGATGCTGGCCTGGACCACCTGGCTGAGGTCGTGTTGCCAGGTTTTTCCACTGTAAAGGTGTTCATTTTCCCCCTTTCCATGCTGAGCTCTTTGGAAGGAAGTCTCTATGCACAGCCCACACTTAAGGAGTGGGAAGTTATGCTCCCCCTCTTTAGGGCAGGGCATCTATATAAATTAGGTGAAATTCTTCTGCATGGGAAATGTGTCTCTTCTCCCCAGTTTATTAATTTATTCAATCACTTGTTTATATTAGTATGGACTCATGAATATTTATTGTATAGATTGGATTAGACTCCAATATTACTTTATTTTCTTGCCCAAGTTGCTCTAGCTTTGGCCATTGGGAGTGCTTTCACTTGGCTCCTGTGTCCCTTTGACCTACCCCATCACTGAGTGTGTATGTGCTTGTTTTTGTTATTAGTTAGTTTGCTTGTTTTCGGCAATTCCTTACTTTCTAGTACTACCAGGTGCTCCAGGCTCAATAACTGTGCTTCTTGCCCCAGTCCTAGAATCAGCTATTTCTGTTGTAGAATCAGTCATTTCTCTAAGGAGCTCTGGTTCATTTCATGTAATTAGAAACCAAGATCTGGGCACTAGATGTGCTCTGCTCTGTAATTTTTAATAATGTCATAAGTGAAGACTTCTCTGGGAAGGTGATATTTGAGTGAAGGCATGAAGAAGGTGAGGGGCAAACTGTGGAGATATTGAGAGGAAGGGGCATTCCTGGGATAGGGGACAAGTGCAAAGGCCCTGAGGCAGGTATGTGTGTGGTGCATTCAAAGAAGCACAAAGGGGAGGGTATGTAGCTCAGTGGTTGAGCACCTGCATCCCACATATGAGGTCCTGGGTTCAATACCCAGTACTTCAAAAAACAAAACAAAACAAACAAACAAACAACAACAAAGAAAAACAAAGAACCACAAAGAGGCCAGTGTAGCTACAGCCAAATGAGCAGTCGTAGGAAATGATGCCAATGAGGTGGGGGTGGGGCAGATTGTGTAGGGGCCAGGATCTTGGAGTGAGAGGGGAAGCAGGTGAGTGACATGATCTAACTAATTTTCTATTAGAATCACCCTGGTGACTGTGCTGGGAATAGAATGAAGGGGGCGAGGGCAGACCTTACTGTAAGACTCCAACCAGTGATGATGGATCAGGCTGTAGCAATGGCAGTGGGGCGGGGGGGTCAGTTTCTGAATATATTTGGAAGGTGGAGCTGACAGGCTCTCTGGTGGATTGGATGTTGGAGGGATAGAAGTAAAAGATGGCGCTAAGGTTCTTGTCTGACCATCTGGAAGAAGGGAGTTGTCCATTTGTCCAAGTAGAGGTATTGATTGGCTGCTGGCAACAGGTCCGGAGTCAGAGAGGAGACATGACTTGAGAACCAAGGGCCTGTAGATGGCAGTTATGCCAGAAGACTAGGTGGGCTCACTAGGGAGTGCCTGTGGACAGAGAAGGCATTGTGGGATCAGCCTTGTGTCCCCACTGCTAAGAGCGCAGAGATAAGGAAGGATCGGTGACAAAGACTGAGGAACAGCCAGCGAGGTGGGAGGAGAACCAGGAATCAGCCAAAACGTGGGCCAGCCAGTCAGCACCAGGAGGTACATTATCTACCATATTAAATGCAGACATAAAGAAAAGAGAACGACCAGTCCAAAATGGAGCAGGTTTGAGACTCGGGGCCTGACACCAGTGCAGGGCTCCGATCTCTGCAGCCCCTTCCTGCCTGAGGGGTCAGCAACTGTGTGCATGTGGTGTATGTGTGGCGGCCTGACGGGGAGACAGGAAGAGGGGCTGCATGTCCCCGGCTCGAGGGGCTACACTGAGCCTCATGCCCCATTTCTAACCAACAGCGTGGCAAGAGCTTCCATTTCTGGCAGACTACAATGCAGAAAGAAATGAAAATATGCCCGAATAGGGAAATCCTCCTACAGAGACACCCAAGCTTGTTGTACAGTCTTGCCTTTGGAAGGATTCACGAGAAACTGGTTGCCTTGGGGAGGAAACTGGGTGACTGGGAGTAAGGGGCACGAGAAAGACTTACTATTTATCCTTTATTTCCTCTGAATTTTCTACCCTGTGCTTGCATAATCTTTTCCAAAACATTTTAAAAAGCAAATATATTCCAGCCCCCCCAAAAAAGTCAAGGCTGCCCACCTGTGCAATAATAAGAGATTATGGCCACTCGATGAAATATTATGCAGCCATAAAAACAATCATCAAAAAGGCCATGCGGATGCTTGGAATAGTGCTTGAGATATGACTTTTCAGCAAACTGTAAATAATGCAAACACAATGGACATTTTATTGAAAAGGGTCTGGGAGCACAGAAAAATGAAAACAGGTGACTTGACTAGGGTGTGGGATCATGGCTGTTTAAAAAGATGCCCAATACACTAACAGGTTAAAGGTGAATCAGAGGGAAGCGGCTGTGGCTTAATTGGTTGGGCTCCCGTTTACCATATGGGAGGCCCCGGGTTCGATTCCTGCCGCCTCCTGGTGAAGGAAAGCTGGCCCACACGGCACGGTGAGCTGACACAGCAAGATGACCCAACAAAGGGAGACAAGCAGACACAGAAAAATGCACAGCAAATGGACACAGCTTGCACAAGCAGCAAGGGGGGTGGGGGTAAATAAATAAAAATAAATCTTAAAAAAAAAAAAAGGTGAATCAGACTCACTGGGCACACCTGGGAGGAAGGTCCCTCTCCCGAATGGGCTGGTTGACCCCTGCCTGAGCTTCTTGCCCTGACTTGCTCTTCTACCACCCTGGCCCTATCCCCAGGACCCCCACTCCTTAAGTCAAGGAAAATCCTAAGTCCTTCAGGAAATACAGGGGATTGAGTCACTTTAGGAAATTGCCCTTTTGGAAGGTGCTTTAGTGATTGCAATACTGTTTTTCAGTTCTCCAGCTTTCCTTTATCTCTTACCTGCTCAATACTTTTCTGAACTGAAATGCCAGTATTATTGTTATTATTTTCATGTTGTGAAAAATCTGAGATCTGAATCATTTCCATATGGTGCCATATGCAGGGAGTTCATATGCTACACTGAAACTTTGAATTGGACAAATGTGTGCTTGTTTGGAAAGCATTTTGAGGCTCCCTGAGCACGAACTGTGGTCGCGGGTGTCTTCGGTTCTGTTGTCCCCACCACAATGGGCTCTCTGAGGGCAGATCTTGTTCATTCTCAAGTCCCCACAAAATAGGTGCTGCAGACTGTGGGATGGATGGATGAATGGACGGACAGACGGACGAGCATTGACTTCTAGGGCACAGTAGATGCTGTAAGCAGTCCCCAGACTGTGCTGAGAGGGTGCTGGGTCCAGAGGGACCGAGTGTGGCCCCCGGTCTAGGTGGGCAGTTCTGGGAAACATGTTATGTTGTGGCCTCTGGGAGAACCCTGCCGCTCTACTGTCCGTACCAATGTTTGCAGACCATGGGGGCACAGCAGACAGGCATAAAGGGCTGCCATCTGGCCACTGCCCACTGCCTCTGTCCCCTCTAATGGGCTTAGCAGCATGGCATGGCCTGTACAAAGTCTATGTGTGTGGATATGTACATGTACACATATACATATATATGAATCTAATGCCTATATAGCATGCTATGTACAACTCTAAGCACTTGACCAATATTAGCTCTTTGAATCCCCACAACAACCCTCTGCAGAGACTCGGAGAGCTCATGTAACCTGCCCAAGACAGCCCAGTTAATAAGATGGAGATGGGATTCGCAGCAAGCTCTCTGGCCCTGGCTTCACTCTGTGTCCTCCTCAGCTAAGGGGGAGGGACCTGGCACAGGGAGGACCTGTGAGGCCCTTTCACACAAGTGGAGACTGAGCTGGTCTCCGGAGCCCCAGCCCAGCGCTCTTCCACGGTGCAGGCAGCCTCAAGGCCAGTGGGCTGACACCCGTATATGGGACTGATGCTAAACTGGGACAGCTCAATGCAGGGCCAAGGACTGAGGGGAGGTGGGGAGGAGCGAGGGTGGCCCAAGCCTGGCAAGTGGAGCAGGCTCCACCCAAGGTGCTTGGTCAGCTTCCAAAGACCCTGGGGCTCAGGACATGGAAATGCCCCGAGGTGGAGACTGCACTCACCTCTTTCCAGGGTGGGGCTCCGGGACCATCTCTACTTCTGCCTCAGCCCCCAGACTCTGGGCCCCGGGCCACAGTCGTCAGAACTGCTGAGTGAATGGAGGGCATATTCCTGAGGGCAGCATCTCTGGCCTATGGAAGGTGACAGCAGAGGTCACTGGAGCCCTGAGATGGGAAGAGGAGGGGAGAGGGGATGGAAGGTGGGAAGGAGAGGGCAAGAGCTGGGAGGGGAGGGATGAAGAGGACGGGAGACAAGAGAGGAAGAGGGTGGAGGGGCGGAGAGTGATGGGAGGGGACAGGAGACAAGAGGAGGGAGGAGGAGGGGAGAGTCCTTGAGATGAGGGGAGAAGGGCGGCCAAGGGGAGGCCGGAGGCCCTGGGCCCCTCCCCAGGGTTCTGCAGCTGGTTTCCGCCAACCGTCAGTGGGAGCCCTCCTCACCTCCTTTTTCCCTCTGAAGGTCTCTGGCCTCTACTCTTGCCTCACCACAGCCAGTTTCCACAGGGATCCAGAGTAATCCTTCTAGAAAGTACACCTCATCTGCTCACTCACCTCTTAAACCTTAAAAACTTCAGCGGCCCTCGGGACAAAGTCTGAAGTCCACATGTGTCTGCCCTCTGGCCCTGTGGTCTCTCCCTGCTCATCTCCCACCCCAGTCCCCAACTGCTGCCTCCCCATCATGCCCAAAGCACCCTGCTCCTCCTCTCTACAGCTCTCTTCTTGCTTGATTGCAATTAATTCAAGTTCTCGGGGTGCAGCTGGCTGGAAGGAAGCCTGGGCATCTGGCTTGAGCACGGGCTGCATGGCAAGTTGGCAGTCCTTAGTTAGGATCTTTGTTGGGAGAGGCTTCGATGGGTGTGGGTGATTGATGGAGATCCTGGGCGGGGCTGGGGAATGGGGTGCTGAGGCCTCCTGCGTTTCCCTTGGCACCACTACTGCTGACTTGGCCCCAGACCCTAGATGCCACGAGGAGGGAACTGGGTCTCTTGCCCAGGGTCTAACCCAGAAGAGGCTCTTAGGAAGTGTCCATTGACTGGTTGGATGGTTAACTCTAAATTTTAGTTGTGGGTGATGAATGTTTTTCTTTTCTACATTTCTGTATTTTCCAGTTAAAAAAAATAATGTACATCTGTTATTTCTTAGAATGAAAAACATAAATTTACCTTGAAAATCATTTTTATTAAAATGTTGATTAAAAAGTAACACCTCCTACCATGAAAACATGCTGAATGAAATAAGCAAGGCATCTAAGGACAAATACGGTATGATTCCACTTATACGAAAAATCTAGAATAAGCAAATTTGTAGAGACAGAAAATAGATTAGAGGTTAGTAGGGGGTGGAGATGGAGCGGGGAGTTACTGACTCATGGGCGCAGAGTTAGTCTGGGGGGCTGAGAAGGTTTGGGTAATGGGTGGTGGTGGAGGCGGCACGGCATCGTGAATGTAACACCACTGAACTGTATACCCGCAAGTGGTTAAACCGGGAAGTTTTATGTTGTATATGTGTTACCACAATAATAAAAATAATGCTAACACCTCCTATATCTTCCAGAGCTTACTAGACCCACATCCCCAACAGAAACGTGTCCATATGGTCACAGCAGGAACTAGGATGTTGACAGCGGCACTGTCCTTGAGAGCCAGGGATGGGAGCCACCCCAAGGCCCATCCACAGCAGAATGGCAAAGAAACCAGGACAGAATCACACAATGGCAAGCCACATGGCAGTGAGGACGAGCGCTTCACACCTGCCTGTGACAGGCAGCATGCACGAATCTCACAAATACAGGACTGAGCAAAAGAAAGCAGGCTCAAAACAGCACATCCTGTGTCTCCATTTACGTCCAGCACAGAGGCAGCCAAGCCAGCGTACGGGGTTAGGGGTCTGGAGGGAGGTTACCCTTGAGGGTCCCCAGGGGGTTTTGATAAGGTGTTGCTTTAATCTGGGTGCTGGTTACATGCGTATATTCAATTGTACACTTTGTGCAATTTTCTGTATGTAGATATTTAACTCTAAAAACAAAAAATTTTTAGCAGATTAAATCCATCTCCCTTTTTTGTCCAAAGGGAGATGGGGAGAAGGTGCCTGGCTCCCACTGGTGCCCACAGAGCCCCGCACTAGCCTCTGAGACTCCGGAAGCCCCAGGCCCAGGATTTGTTTCCACCAAGAGCAGAGAATGCCAGGAGCACCCCAGCCCCAGGCCTCAGCTTCAAGGCTGGATGTGGCTACCACCGCCCTCCTTGGCTGGGTGACTCGGGGCCTCCCTGCCATGGGCTGTGGGCAAGCTCGACCGGGAGGGTGCAGGCAGGTCATGGCCCCCTGGGTCCCTGGGGGCAGCCCCCTCCTCCCTCCAGCTCCTTGCACGTCAGTGTCTCCCCCACTTCACTGCCTCCCCTTCCAGCGGGGGCCAGGCAGCCCCAGAACCTGCTTCTCTCCCCTCTTGTGACAAGGGGAGCGGCAGGGACCTATCTGACCTTGCACGTCACCCCCAGAGGTCGCCGCTCTCCACTCTGGGGGTTCAGGTTTCCGCAGCGAGAGACCGGGGGAGGGCAGTAAGCAATCAGCGCCCAGCGGCGCGCGAGGGGCCGCTCCAGCCCGCTGGCCGCAGACACCGCCCACCGGGTTATTTATAACCGCGGGTCGGGTTACCTCCTGACCTTCAGCCCCCGCGGCGATCCGCAGCGATTAGCATCTCCTCACCGCCGCCCACTTCGAACAAACACCCCAGTGTGTGCCCTCCCCGCGCGGGCCTCACAGCAGGGCCACTGCAGGAAGCAGGATGTTGACCCGGAGTCCGTCCCCGGGGCTCCTTCGGGCCGACCCAGCCACGTGTGAGTTGGAGGGGGGTGGAGGCTGGGGGGGGCGGTGCAGTTTGAAGGAAGGTGCAGGAACTACTCTTTGTTCCCTTCCTTCCCAGGTTGGAAATGTTCTGGTCTATTCTGGGTGGCAGTTTTATTTGCAATATAGGGCTCCCCAACCTGGGTCTGCCAGAAGGGGACACCTCTTCAAAGCCAAGGGGAAAGAGGCAGCCTTGGTAAGTGGAGCACACACAGGTGAGAAACCTAGAATCCAGAAATACAAACCCACTCAGCCAGCCAGGCTCATTTCTAGATGGCAGCTGAAGCTCAGAGGGGAAGTGACTCCCCCAAGGTCATACATCCATCCCTGGTGGACCCGCAGATCCTGGCTGGTGGCTTTTCCCAAAGGATTCCAGAGTTCGGAATATGGCAGGGAAGAAGCATTGTAAAAGGAGGCTGGGTTTGGGGCTTGTGGGATTGATTGACCCATTCATTTGTTCACTCCACAAATATTTACTGAGCACCTACTATGTGCCAAGCACCGGTCTACACAAAAGTCCTTGCCTTTGTGGAGTCTAGGGGACAGGGGCCATCCCTGTCCATCCCTTTATGGACCCTAGGCAGCTGCTGAGGGTCCTGGTATTTGAGTCCCAACGAGGCAGTGAGTGAGAGGGCCAGGCTGAGGGCCCCCTGTGGGGCTGTGGCCTTGGGCTGAGTAGTTGCTGAGGAAGGCCAAGGCACTTACCACTGCAAGCCTGGGAAGGCTTTGGCTCAACCATAGGTCCCCTCCCCTGCACAAATTCAAATGACCTTGCACCCAGGGACAGGGTGAAAATCTCACTCAGCACCCAATCTTGAAATAATCCTGGAGGAAGCCATGGGACAGGGCCCCACAGAGAGGGTGGTTCTGCCCAGTGCAGGGAGGAACTGAGTCAGGGAGTTTGGGGAGGGGGACAGGGAGGGAGGGAAAAGCCTGGATGCCTCCTGCCTTTTTTGCCTTCATCTCAGACACTTTGAAGCACTTGCAAGGACTCTGGCTGTGTGACTTGAATATCCTCCTGCCTTCTCTGGGCCTCAGTTTCCACAAATGAGAAATGAAGGGGTTGGCTAAGATGAGCCATTTCAGCTCTGACTGCCAGTGGTTCTCATCTAGGGACTCAGAGACCCTTCACCCCAAATCTGGCTCAGCCTGGGTGGTTCCCCTTGCCTGATAGAGCCCATGGACACAGTCAGGAGTGGCTGTGATGGTGGGTGGCTAGCGTTAGCCAGCAGCCCACGCCAGCGTGTGACGAAGTGCTGTGCACACACATGTGCCTGTGTGTGTAGGATTATGTTTGTAGTCACGTGTGAAGGAGTGTGCCTGTGCAGGTAGGTGTGTGTAACTTGATGTACACAGAAAGGAGTGTATTGGTGTGTTGCAGGACTATTTATGTGGGGGTATAAAGGGGATAGTGTACGTAGCAAGTGTGGCATGTGTGGGAGGAGTGGGGTCACGTGTAGATCGGGGTATTTATATGTAGGGATGTGTGCGCATGCACACACACGTGTGTGTAGGAGTGTCCTGGTGGCAGGGTAGGCTTGAGGCAGGGAAGGAAGGCCTGGACGGGCCTCTCCCTCACTCTGCAAACCTCCATCTGACCACATGGTCAGCCTGTGACCAGTGGTCCCTGACCAGTCAATGAACTCAGGGTCTGGAAGAGTCAGCGGCTTTTCCGACCTGTTTGCCAAATGGGATGTCAGCACAGGGGTGGGGGGAGGGGAGGGGATCAGGTTGGGGAAGATGGCAATGACTTCATGACAGCTGGCCGAGCAGCTGTGGGGGGTGGGGATGGGGGTGAGGAAACTGGCCCTAATGGCCCCCATTCAGGGCAAGGGCTGGGGCTCCACTCTAGGTGGGGTGTGGCAGCCCAGCCAGAAGCTCATGCTTCCTCGGGATCCCCTCGGCTTTCTTTGTGGGGGCTGTGGCTATGCCAGGGCCCCCCAAGAGGGTGGGCAAGGGATCTCCTGTGGGCTGAACACCCTCCAGGGGCTTTCACATGCAACCCTGTGAGGTAAAGACTATTTTTTCCCTCCCCCCTGAGATGGCTCCCTCATCTGTCTGCTCGTTGTCTGCTTATCTTCTTTAGGAGGCACTGGAAACTGAGCGGGGGACTTCCCTTGTGGGGGGCAGGTGCCGAACCCCTTGAGCCACATCCGCTCCCTGCTTGTTGCGTCTGCTTGTCTTCTTTAAGAGGCACCGTGAACGGAAGCCGGAACCTCCCATGTGGGAGGCGGGCACCCAACTGTTTGAGCCACGTCTGCTCCCGAGGTAAAGACTTTTATCCCTTTTCTCAGATGAGGCTCAGAGAGGCAAAGAATCTGGAGCCAGCTGGACTACGTGTGGCACTGGACTGGGAACACAGGTCTGTGTTTCTCACTTCATTCCACAGGGATGGGGTGGGGCAGGGGTAGTACTTTAAAACTGCTCGTCTGTGAATACCTTGAAGTTCAGGCATTGGACCTTCCCTGAATCTTCAGACTCGAGGGAGTCTTTCTTGGGGAGGCTCTCCACACAATTCTCTACAATTTGGGGGTATACTAAACACCTGTAATCATAGTAGGGCCACCACAAGTAAACAAAGCTTTTACATTAAATGTTGGACCCTTTCTCCAAGCACAAGGGAGAGGCTGGGTTCCATTCTGGGTAGAATGCCTTGGTCCAGGCCAGGCCTTCCTGATGCATGGGATCAGGTTCCTTTGTGGAGTTGGCGGGGGCCCTAAGATCACAGGCGGGGGGTGGCGGTGGGTGGGTGTGAGCTGTCTTTGCACCCAAAAGCTGGGATCAGCTTTTGGGCAGTTCTTTCTGCAGCCATTTACTAGTTTCCCATAATAATAATGACCCCTGCCTAAGCTTTACAGTTCACCAAATACTTTCACAAATATTCTTGCTTAATCCTCATACTGTGATGAGGAGCTAATATACCCATTTTACAGAACAAAAACTGAAGCTCAGGCAAGGAGGTCCTGGGGCTGGTATCAGATGCCACGGCCAGGAAATGCAGACGCTCTGGCATTTGTCCCTGTCCCCCTGTCCCAGGCTGGGCAGCTGCCACAGCATCAGCCCTTCTCAAGAGCATGGTGACCGCATGACTTCTCCTGGGACAGACTCTGAGGTCTGCAGCGGTTTGGTAGCAGTGCAGCTGGCAAGGTGCTCAGCCAGACCAAATGGTACCTGTGTTCTGGGAACTGTGTAGAGACTGTTCCTCATCCTCCATCCTGCAAATCTTGGGGTGGG
>JAQZBX010042774.1:0-16364 GCA_029593785.1 Cabassous unicinctus
CTCCCCCTTGCTGTGAGGTCCTGCTGCATCAGCCCACTGCGCCGCACGGGCCGGCCTGCTCTCACAAGGAGGCCCCGGGAAGCGAACCCAGGGCCTCCCACATGGTAAATGGGGGTTCTATCAATTGAGCCACACCCGCTTCCTGTTGTGAGGTCTTGCTGCATCAGCCCACCCGGCTGCGCTGGCCGGCCTGCCCTCACAAGGAGGCCCCGGGAAGGAACCCGGGGCCTCCCATATGGTAAACGGGAGCTCTATCCATTGAGCCACACCCGCTTCCCTCCATTTATATTAAACATCCAGAAGGTAAATCCATAGAGACAAAAAGTAGATAAGTGGTTGCCAGGCCAGTGGGGGCAGGGTGAGGCAGGGTAGGAATGAGGAGTGACCGTTAATTGATGCGGAGTTTCTTTTTGGGGTGATGAAAATGTTCTGGAATCAGATAGTGTGCAACTTTGTGAACATATTAAGAACCACTGAATTGTTTGCTTTAAAAGAGTGAATTTTAAAGTATGTTAATTATATTCTAAATAAAAGAAAAGTCCCTTTCCTCATTCACTGCTCCTCTAGGAGTGATGGAATTTAATTAAGGCTAGATTATATTAACTTACAGACTATAGTAAAAAAAAAAAGCATTTGTTAAAATGGACATATATATTTAAATGATTAAAAAATAGTAAAGAATAAGCTATAAGTCTAAGGAAAAAATGACATGTTTCTTGCAGTTTTCTAAATCAGTATTTCTTATTCTGCATTCTTTTATTCTGTCTCTAAACTGGTAAGAGGAAGAGGGGCTGTATCACCACGGTCTGGTCCTTTTCCTTCTACCACTTTATCTTTGAAGCTGTCACCCCCATTTACTAAATCACAAGAAATTAACCTGCATAATTGGTAACAAAGCTAACAGGAACATAGGTCTTGCTATGACTTTCAACAATTCTTTTTCTAACAGGCACTTCATACATGAGTATGAAATAGGAGGAAAAGATTTGCAAGTTATTGGAAAAAGAGATTTGACGATGTATTGATACATTGGGAAAGCAATGATAGCCCAATACTCTCCCTACAGAAGGCAGAAGGAAAATTGAGATTGCATTTATGTGTGCATGTTGAGGGAAGATTAGTGATAGGAAACCAGAGATTGAGGCTGCCAATAATATGTTCCTCCCCTCAACTACTTCCTAATACTCAAAGTAGGAATAGCAGACCTCACAAGCAGTATTACCATTACCTATCCTGGAACAGATAAAGTATTTTTCCATTTAAAAAAAAGCTTCAGCTGGGAAAGATAATTGTTCTTTCAAAGCTAAAAATAGAAAGGAATTAAGTGGAGAAATGAGATGTTGGAGAATTGAGGTAAAAGGGATCTGGAAGAATGCAGCAGCTACACAGGAAGGAAGGAATTATATAAATTAAATAAATGTTATCAATTCACCTAAATGCCATCACTTCCATCAGTGTTAGCTTTCCCACAAGAAATGTGATTTGGTTTGATGAAGTCACTATAGAGAGAACTGGGGAAGCACTCTATTCCCCCCTGGGAAGAGGGAGGCAAATAATATGTGTATCTAGATACTCAGGAACCATTGTTAGAAAAAGACTAACAATAATAACTGTGGGATCTTCCATTTACACAGCATTTTACCCATTGCAAAGCATTTTTATACCCACTGTTCTACCAACTACCTCCTTGCCTTGCAGCCACCAAATGTGAGCTTCTAGTTCACATTTGTCAGAAATATGTCTCTTGTTCCCATGTTCATAGCCTGGAATGTCCCCAAAGCCTATAGGCCACATACCTGAGTGTACTTGCGGAAAAACACCCCTTGCACCTTTCCAAAAATTTCATAATCCACTGATATCAGGGTGTCCCCTTCTGCCATGCTCAAACCTGTCGGAGACCAGGAAAGCAGAAAAGTAAAGGACTATATTCCAGGTGCCCCAATCCTAAAGCAGAAAAGGCCACACCTACACTTCTTCATCCTTAACCATTTGCTACTCCCCCCGACATTTAGGCCCCCGATCTTCGAAGAGCGGGTGGATATGTTTAAGAGCATGTATGTGAAGTAACGAGAAGACGACACCTGGGAGCCTCGGGTCTCAACTATCCACAAAGGCCCCTTCTGAGACAATTATCTACTTGCCCCACTACCTCCTTCCACTCATCCCGGTCCAGCTCGCTCCCCATCCCTTCCCCTGCCCACGGACTCGGCTTCCACACGGCCGTCAGAACCCCTTCTACTAATATTTTAGGGCTAATGAACAGAGGGCACGCCCCGGGGCCCCGTCCTAGGCTCACCCTCCTCGACTTCCTGACAGGCCGCCAGGACCCGCTGGGCAAACGACCACGCCAACCGCTCCCCTAGCCGCGCCGTCCGCCAAGCTCGGAAGCTTTCAGCGCGGCTCTGCCTTCGTTTACTCTCCTGCCTATCACCTCCACCCAGCCAATCAGAGATGGGGGGCTCGGCCCAGAGGGTGGGACTTCAGGACGCCGTAGTCTCAAGAGCGCGAGCGAGCCTTGGATTTCACAGCGTGAGCATTCACCCCACCTCAGTCTCCAAACGCACCCCTTTTCTCATTAATGCTGGAAGGAGCCTGAACTGAATGGTGTGCTTGGCAATATTTGAGAATAATACTAAACAGAATACCTGGCTAGTGTTATTTCTTTCTCTAAAATCCATTTTTTTAAACCAGTTTTTTTTTCTATAGAATTGTAAACTTATTTACTGTCTACTATGCACAGGATATGGTAAGCTATATAAAGACAAATGGCATATCATCTTTGCCCTCAAAGAATTTTTAATTTAGTGTTAGGGACAAATATGCATGCAAATAATGACAATACAATGCACAACATGGTAATTCACTTCCACAAACATCTCTTGAGAGCTCATCATGAGCCAGTTCTGTGCTATAATAGGACAGAAAATATTATGGGATCACAAAGGGGCAAAGATTAAATCTGACTGGAAAAATTAGGAAAGGCTTCTTAGAGAAAGGAACATTTTATCCAAGATTACACAACCACAACCAGTAAGTGATGGAGCTGGAATTTAATCCCAGGCAGTCAAAGTTCAGAGCCCACTCCCATAAATGCTATGCTCTACCCCCTCTCAGTATGGGGAGCATGGGTTAAGTTATTAGCACTGAGGTGAGAGAGTTCAAGCATTTAGTTGTGTCATGTTGAATTTGAAGTTCCTGAGGAACATTTATGTGGAGATGCCAAATGGGCAGGTGGAATTTTGAGTCCGGAACTAAGGAAAGAAACCAGGGCTAGAGGTGGATATTATAATTTAGCCAGAGGTGATGGCTGGAATCTCAGCATTTGGTTGAGATCATTAAGGAAGAGAATACTGGGAAATAAGAGGGATTTGGAGAATACCTAAAATTTAGGGAAGCAGGGAAAGAAATAAATACCAGAAATCTGGAAGAAGATGGAGAGAGGACATAGAAGAAGAAACCAAGAGGGCACAGAGGCAAGTGAGGAGAGATTTCCAAAGGGATGAATAATGTCAAATGAGAAAGCTGAAGAAATAGAAGCTTTTGTCTTTGGTCATCAGAAGTAACTTGTGGTCTTGCAATTAAAGTGGAAAAGGTGGAAGCCAGACTACAATGGACTGGACAATGAAGGGGAGATGAGGAAGTAGGAACAGCAAATGCAGAGTTTTCTATCAGAAAGTCTTGTAAGGAGAGGAGAAATGTATGGGACCCTAACATGAGAGGTGGCAGGTCAAGGGAAATGAGGTCTGGTTTTGCAGGGGGAAATAAAGCATATTTTAAAACCAAGGAGGAGTGCGTGGGCAGGTACAAGTTGAAGTTAACAAGATGAAAGAGTAAAGTGATGGAGTCAAGTCCAGGAAGGTACTTTCAGGATTAATTCAAGAAAGCACATGGAAAGAGAGCAACCCTTCTTTCTCAGAAACAAGAGGGAAGGAAGTTAAGATGCTGGGAAATTCTGCCATAATAGAGGGACGCTGGGGGAGTTGATGACAGGCAGGAAGGCCCGATGTTGAGATGATTGGGACCCTGAGAAGAGTGGAAAATGTCTGGAACTGCATATATGGAGAGGGCAGTAAAGAACCAATGGGAATGAATACAAGGATTTAAAGGATTTCCCTGGAGGGCCACCAAGGAATTTCTTTCCAACATGAAAAGGCTGTATTACAACATGCTGAAGTAGTAACACTGAAGACTGTAGTGTAGACACATTATTTTCCATGTGCATGAATCTTTTGAGTGGTTACAGGAAAAAAGTAAGATGCCTGTTCCAAACAGATTACACAAGCGAACTGAAGCGTGAGGAAGACAAACTCTCTTCTGATGTTAACAATTTATCGAGTATCATTCAGTGTTGAAAACAGGTTATACTGATTAATTTTGATCTGGCAGTTTACTTTATTATCATTACATTTGTCTGAGTCATTCCTGGGCCCTAAGAAGAGACAGCCAGAGTTACCACATGAGAGGAAAACATCGGAATATCAAAATAATTAGGTTGGCCACAAAAACTACCCTCTAAAGATAACTTCATAGCAAACCCTAGCCGAGTTGCTAACATTTGACAGCAAGCTCCAACCTGTGAGAACGGAAAAGCACGGAGATACAGTAAGATAGCCATACCTGGGACCCGCACAAAATAGCCGAGTGCGCTAAGAAAACCTATCAGAAGGCCCACTCCTGCTAAGTGGGTGGACACCGGGATCCTGCGGCACAGTGCCTCGAGGGCACTTCTAGGGGCTCCGCCCTTCGCCAGAGAAGAGCACACCCCAGGGTCTGGGAGCATCGTTCTAAGAAAAACACAAGTTCTTCTTTGACAGAAACGTAGAAAAGCCTCTCCCGCCCTCTCTTTTGCTCCCCAAGGACAGAACTGGACGCAGTTGAAGAGTTGGCCCAACACTGGGTCAAGGACACTCAGACCGCACCCCTCTTCCTCCGCCGCTTGAGAACGCGCGCGGACTGCGCCTGCGCGCGCTTTCCGGGCGGAGTTCGCGGAGAGAGGCGGAGCTTGGAGTGCACCTAGCTCCAGTCTCCAAGGCAACGGGAATAACAGAGACCAGCTGAGAGCGCCTGCGCCGCGCCTTCGGTTGGTGGGGGTCGGGTCGGGAAAACTAGGTCCTGGGGTTACCCCTGAGTAGGAGCAATCCCCGAGAGCCTCAGGTACGCAGAAGGGCGGGGGAGACATGGGGTCAACGTGTCGCCCTCTCGAGGCCCCGACCCCGAGGGTCAGGGTAGCGAGTGGAGTCCCTCAGAAGGCGGAGTCCCCAGTTGCGGCGTCATGGTTGACCCTCCAGGACAGAATGTGACTTTCGCGTTCCGGATCTAAACCCGGCGGTGGCAGCAGTCAGGTGGCTCTAGCCTCTCATGTTACAGGCCTTCCGCCATCTGCGATGCGGGCACTCCTTGGATGAGGGATTGACAGCCAGGCGCCTGCTTCAGTTCCTGAGCGACTCTATGCTCTTTGGAATCAAGCACGGTTCCAAGCAGGAGGGAACCCCGGATAGCTCATTGTGCCAGTCACTTAACTCTGCGCCACAGTTTTCTCGCTCGTAAATGGTGGGGCTGGACGGGGAGTCCTAAGGTCCTTAAGTGCTTGTCTTGTAACTCTGAGTGAACGCCTCCGTTTACAGGAGAAGAAACTGGGCGGGGTCAGCAAGGGGAAGTCACTTATCCTGTGTCACAGGCCTAAAACCTTTCAGTCCAATGCTCTTCCGAGTATACTGTGTTTACTGGAGTGCAGTCACTGTATGGCCAGGGTGGGTGGAAAGCAAAGCTAGTGGAAGGAACATTTGTATCTCGTTGGTTTTTTTTATCTTCTGGGGTAACACAGTGTCTGGACACATATGAATGCTTATTGAATGAAAGTTCTGGCCGACCCAGTACCATTATCCCTAGAAAAGTTTAAGGGAAAATGTGGGTAAAGGAAAGGTAGCAACGGTTTCCTTCAGCAATCCGAGTGAATATCGGACAAACTCCTCACAGACATATGGTTTAACTCTCCCCTAGGCTTCTGTCCAGGCCCTGAATGGATGGTCTCCAGTTGGTGCCACATCTGTCTGTGGATGTTATGCTTCCATACAATAAAACAGAAACTCCAGGACTGCATCCAGCCAAGCAAGACCCTTATCAACAAGGTAACTCTTCCCAGAGGTCCTCGAAGGGGCACCGGAAGAACAACTTCCAGCAGAAGCTTTTAAGCAACAAAGAGCCGACGCTGGATAATCTCTACGCTCATTCCAAATACAACACCTTCACAAAAGTCCGGAGCTATTCCTATCCCCACTGTGCTGGAATCAGCCAGCAAGTTTCAGGAAGTGCTCGCCAGGGCCAAGGAAGGGGTTTGTTTTACTTGTCAGGCCCTCAGTCCCTTTATCACAAGGCAAATAACCAGGATGTCATCCCCTTTACAAAGAAGCTAGTTGGGGTGGACCGGGCATACCCACTGAAACCTGTGTTCCACCGGAAATCTCGTAGTAACCGTGAGGCTGGCTCTGATGTGGATCAGAATGTCTCTTCTGAGCCAAGAGAGTTTTCCTACAGCAGCTTTGGTTTGAGGAATTGGGCGAATTCATCTGTGGTTGATTCTGTTCTTACTGGTATGCAGGGGGAGAGGGCCATGGCATACCCTGACAGGACTAAGTGGATGCAGATCCAAAGACTAGAAGCTGCAGGGGACAGCTTAGACGGGGAAATCCGAAGAAAGGAGACCCTCTTGAGGGAAAAGCTGAAAAAGACAGAGGAGGAACTCAGAAGGATTCAGAAAGAAAAGGAACAGGCCAAGGAAAATGAAAACAGAGAGCTACAAAGAATGATACTCTCTAGGAGGAAAGTTAAAGGTAATCACAGCACCACCACGTACAAATCTGTCTTCTCACCGGAATTTGGAACTGAGGAGTTGTTCGGCAGAGACAGGAGAGAGGACAAAACTTGGGAACAGTCTCAAGAAAATTCTAATCCATTCCAGTTCTCTGATTACAGAATACAGAGGCTCAAAAGGGAAAGATTGGTGGCAAACAATAACAAAACCCAAGACCGAGGCTCAGGGCCATCACTGGAGAAGTTTTCTCCATCTCCAGAAGTGCCAGGCAGTGCTTTGCAGGGATCTACCAGCAATTCCAGCCTGGCCAGGGCACCAGATTCCTCAGGCTCCCGCCTTTCCACTGAAGAGCAAGAACTTGGGGAGTGCAGCCACTGTGGACGCAAGTTTCTCTTGCTAAGACTGGAGAGACACTCCAATGCCTGTAGCAAGATGCAGGGTTCCAAGAGGAAAGTGTTTGACTCCTCCAGGGCCCGGGCTAAGGGCACAGAACTAGAGCAGTACCTGAACTGGAAAGGACCAACTTCTGTCAAGGTAACCAGAGCCTTATGGACTTGACTTTGGGTGGTGCTCATTATCAGGGCCTATCATAGCCTCACCAATTTTCTTTAGAAAAAATTCATGTGTCATATAGAAAGAAGATAAGACAGAACATTTACTGATCACTACTATGTGCCAGTCAGTGTGTTGGGAGATTTTCATATAATTCTCACAACAACCTTGTGGGATCTCATTATCTTTAATTTTATCTATTTAAAAACCAAGGCTCAGAGAAGTTAAGTGATTTGCTTAAGGCCACAAACAGCTTTAAATGGCAGAGTAGGCATATAAATCTGGGTCTGAATGACTCCAATTTATGCTTAAAAAATAAAAAACATTACACAGCATATAAAAAATATTACACAGCATTTCACTATCCTGAGAACTCCCTGCTCTTTGCAATGCACTCTGCAACTTTCCTAAGGGACTAGGATCTGTTAAGCACTTCTACAACCTTGTCTACACTTTCAAGATTAGCTCAGTTTTAGTAAATACATGAAACACAATAGGTTTGGAATTTTTTTTCTTCCCATTTGGAGTGTAAACACTCTTTGAGAAATACTCATTTTACAAGCCAAGTTGCATAACCCTGACAGTCAGAAAGGCAGACTTAATTACAAGATAATCTTCTCCAGATCTGACTGTCCAAATGTGACTATGAAGTTCTTTTTTCTAAACATTATGTACATATCTTGTACTTTTTGCAACCTACTTTGTAGCTAGCAATATTTTGCAAGATAACCAAATTTAAAATAAGACTTTTACCTTCAAAGTGTTTCCTCTAAATGATCCATCGATGCCAGACACTTAATATTTTTGTAAATACTCACACACCTCCCATAACCTATCAGTTTCATTTAAAAATATTTTTAAATTGTTTTTTATTCTGGAAACCTCCCTCCCACAGCTCTTTTCTCCTGCTCCAGTCTCGAGGGCTGGTTTTTCTTTAGGCCTGGTGAAGTCCTGTTGTCATGGAACTTTTCTTTGCTTCTCTTCTGTTTCCTGTTTCCAGCATTCCATGTCTTTTCCTCGCTTTACTCCTTGCTTTGTTGAAGCTTACTAAGAAAGGTACAGGGAGGTATATTTTCTTGTCTTTGACTGATTGAAAATATCTATATTTCAATCTTCAAGCCTCATGTTGAAGTGATGATTTGGCAGGGAATAGAATTCTAGATGGAAAAATGATTTTGTTAGAAGTTTTAAGGAATTTTCCCACTAGCATTTACTTTGTTGTTGAGAAATCTGATGCTGTTTTGATTCCTGTTCCATTATATGAAACCTGTTAGTTCTTATCTCTTTATTCTGAAATTTTAATGATTATTTTGGCTACTTGGTGGCCATTTCAATCTTAAGATTGTGTGACCTTCAATTCTAGGAATTTTTATTATATTCTTTCTTCAATAATTTCCTTCTTAATCTTCTGCTCTTTTTAGGACTCCTATTGATCAGATAGATGTTGAGCTTTCTGGATTGATTTTGTAATTTTCTAATCTTTTCTTTCTATTTCCATCTTGATCTCTTTTTTTCCCACTCTGAAAATTTTTCTTTATATTATTTTACATTTCTATTTTTATTTTTAGCTATCAGAATTTAAATTTGTAACAGTTCTTTCTGCTTGTTCCTTTTTCATCATATATTCTTGTTGACACGATCTCCTAATACTCCTTTGTTGAAATATATTTTTTTGGTAAAAAAACGTTTTCCTTTGCTACCTGCCTTGTTTCTTGAGGTTTTGTTTGTTTTTGTACTTGTTTTGCTCTCTTTCTTGTTGGAGCTTTCTTCAACTATCTGGTGATTCTTGGCTGTTCATTCATATTAAGCTTAGGTGGGGCTTGTTGACTAGGGGCCTTCATATTAGGGTTATCAAATAGTGGGACTTTAACTGGAGGGCCCGTCAGTTCTTGAAGGCTTTTTCTCTGGACTGCTCAGTGCATCCAGAAAAGAACCCTTCAATCTTCTAAGAGGCTTAGTACTCTGCTTGGTACTCTGGGAAGAAGGAGGCTGACAGTTCACTTTGACATGTAGACTTTTACTTAATCCCCAATTCCAACCCCAAGGTTAACCCTGCTCTCCGCTGAAAGTCTGAAAGCTGTCAGGTTTAATTTTTTTTTTTTTTTTTAAAGATTTATTTATTTACTTGATCCATTTTAAACCCTCCCTTCCCCATTTGCTGTTTTGTGTCCATTCGCTGGGCAATTCTCTGTGTCTGTTCCATCTCTTCTCATCCTCCTCCTCCAGTCTTCACCAGGATTCGATCCTGAAGACCTCCGATGTAGGAGAGAGGTGTTCTAGCCATCTGCACCACCTCGGTTCCTGGTTTTCGGAGCTTTCAGAGCATCTCGTCTTGTCTCTCTCCTGTTACGTCATCATCTTGCTGCATGGCTCCTGGGGCCTGGCGGCTCACTGGCACACAGAGCCTGGCAGCCCATGCGCCTTCTATATATATATTTTTTTATTTTACCGGGAGGTCCCGAGGATCGAACCCAGGTCCCTCCATATGGCAGACGGATGCCCAACCATTTGAGCCACATCCGCCCCCAGGTTTAATTTCTACAGACAAGAAGCAAACACCTGTTCACCTATGATGGTGCTGGGGATGTTAGTCACTTGGATGTGCAAGGTGGGAGAGGAGCCCTGAACTTGCTTTCAGCCCTGTACATCCCCCCTTCCATTACTTGGTACTGCCAAGCACTGAACCTCTCAGGGGTTCTGCTGGGAAAAATGGCTTGCCTCTCAGTGGAAGGTTTTTTGTTTATGTGCCTCCAATGGCAAGTCAGTTATTACTGTTCTCTTTGACCTGTGGGTTAACACCCTTTTCATTATTTCCTTACTGACATTCTAATGGGGACTGAAGAAGGAGATGAGATAAAGCACCAAGTTGAACGATCAGTTTTCCTTCTATGTTACAGGCTGAACCTCCTCAGAAGAGCAACTGGCGACAGAAGCATGAATCTTTTATCCAGACCCTCCGTCAAGCACGAGAGGTCCAGCAAGTAATTGCCAAAGGTGGAAACCCCTCAGACTTGCCCCCGATCCTGCCTGCAGAAAATCCAGACTATATTCAGTGTCCTCACTGTAGCCGCCACTTTGCTCCCAAAGTGGCTGAACGGCACATTCCCAAATGTAAGACCATCAAGAACCGTCCTCCGCCTCCAAGGAAGCATTACAGCTGAGCTTGTACAATGGTGGAAACCTCGGGTAGTTCAGAAGGCTCTACTTCTCTTCAGCAGCAAATAAGAGGAATTTAATGCAAAGCAAAAATGGAAGATTTTACCTCTCTGCAGAGCTGAAATCAGTGAGGAGAGACCCATTGCTAAGTAGCAGGAGTTAGAAGGAAGCCCCAGCTTCCCACTAAATTACAACCTCAGGCTAGTGTGCTTTGTTATTTCCCTAAGAACTGATGAGTGAAGACACTTAAAGTAGTGAGCAGGTTACATTAAAGCTCTCTCCTCACAAACCTGATGTGGTTTGTACTAGGAAGTATGTGCATTTGGTTGTTTTCTTGCCACTGCCTGTGCATGTTTGTCTATGGTTCCCATGAACCCTTCTTGCTTTTGCAAGTTGGCTTATTAGGATGAGGTGGTGTCAGAGGATTAGGGTTGCCCATATGGCATCTCTTATAAATGATAAGATTTTGCTTTAAGGCATTATTAATGGAAATCTATTCTTGGCCTTTCTGGGGCATGGTTCTGGCCCAAAGCCAATAAAAGTATGTAAGGTTAGCATGCTAGTATATCCTGAATCTTCCCTGTGGTGTACTGCTTACTAAAGGAAACATCATCTTGATGTACTCTACAGGGAAGGGATGGTGGGAAAGCACTCTATACTTCTCTGTAGTTCTTTTCTGATGGGTTTCATATGTCAAAAAGAAAGAAACCTCAGTTTCAGCTATTGCTAGCATTCTGCTTTTAAATTAGGTTGGTTGAATGGCATTTTAAAATGAAGCAGCAAAATCTACCATCAAAGCAAGCTGAGACATTGCACAGTGTCACATGTCCCTGATCATTCCACAGTAAACTTCTAATTTAGAGAGTAAACTAAAGGGAAAGGGACCAGATCTTTTTAATTTCCTCTGTGTAGAAGAGTGCCTAGTGGAAGCAACTTTTATAATCAGCCCCTCAATGAATGGGTTTTGGGGATTTAAACTCAAATAAAAAGATGGCTGAGTTCTAGATATGTCAAATGGGAAACTGATAATGTCTGAAGGGGGTAATAGTTCAAATAGTTCAAATAACAGATTGGAAATTCTGGTAGGATTTCTGTTCTGAGAGCATTACTCAAATTGTTAAGTTTAAAATACTGGAAAAAACCCACCCAGCTTCAGCTGGGCACACAACAAAGTCTTATTTTACTAAACAATGAATGGCAAGTCTCTTATACCAGGCTACAGCTTCTGCTGAGTAGCTGGGCTAACAGATTAGACCAATTTAAAATGTGAGTTTAAGGCTTTAGCAGTGAAGCTTGGGACACTAGGCTGGGGGAAAAAAAAAACATACATACATACATATACATATATATAAGCACATATTGAATTGCTTTGGACTCTTTTTAATTGTTCCAAAGGAAAAGAGGTACCATATAATGGAGCTTTTGGTCTTAAAGAAACCTCTTTAAGTGTGATTCTACATAGACACACTGGATATTTAATCCAATATGTACATTCCCCAGGCAAGTTTAATAAGTTACATACTTGATGGTAAAAACAATAGATGGCAAGAATGAGTTGTGGCCAGGGTCACAAAGGGGCAGCCTGTGGACTGCTTTGTTCCACATGTGTTTTATTCGACTGTCACAGCATTAAAAATATGATCCAGCATTTAAAAATTGGGATGTGGAATGTGTCTTGAAAAACTGAAAGCTCTGTTAACACTGGACCAGCAAGCCTGCAGAATACCAACGGGAAGGGGGTTCAGAACCAGTTGCTCCTTCCAACAGAACCAGAACACTCCAGTTCATCACAGCCTGGTGGCCTGGCCTGCTTCCCTTATTTATCTTATGTGCTTGAGTTTGGGATCTTTAGATGTCATTAAGGTTGTAGATAGGGCCCTCCAGGGAGAACAAATGCTGCATGGGGGGAGTGCTTTCTATAGACACAGGGAAATACTCGTTCTTATGTTCCTAGAGAAATAAAACAATAGGCAATGCCTTAGTGTAATCTTTAATCTCTGCAAATTTAAGCCTTGATTGTATTAGGACACTCTACTTGTCTTTAAAGTTTAGCTTGATCAAGTCTTTGGGAAAGGGTAAGAACCCTTTTACTAAATCTCTTTCTGGATAGCACAAAGGGAATACATTCTGTTTGTTAAAGTCCATAATTCATACTCCTTTATCCAAGAACCTTTAGTGCAAGTAAACTTCATACATTTTAAAGTTAAAAAGATTAAGCAATGGGGAAAAAACCTCATGATGAGACTCACATGGAAACTCACTTCATTTAAAAGTGTGTGCAGATATGCTGAGGTAATATTTCTTAACAGCAATGGAGTTTTATATTTAAGGCAGCACCTTTTAGCCAACATTTGCTGTTGCTCATCAATTTATCACTCCTTACAAATACACAGTCCAGAGATGTGACACAGTGTTTCTCTCCTTAATGTTCATGATTCTGTGAGGTTGAACAATTGGCACGTTTATTATACACAGTTAATCACTGAAGCAATAAATGACTTTTGGCTTTGAGGCAGGAGAGAACACTTTATAGCCCACTCTGTCCTGACACTATCATGAATAATTCTTCTTTGGAGACCCAGAGATACTCACTTGAATGAATTTATCTAAAAACATCCTGACTCCTGATCTGTTCTATTATGTTTCTGAATATATGGCAAGCCAAGTGAAATGAGTTTAAGACAGCTTTTGCTTTAAACTTTAGTGAAATGCTCAGCCAAGAGAAGTTTTAACTTGGTTCTGCTATGCCGCAGAGACCAAATACAGTTTAATTTCTTTGAGAGAAAATGGCTTTATAAACCTAAACTGGCCTTATCACTTGGAAAAGCCCACTGAGAGTGAGGTGGTAAGTTCAAGAAGTGGTGATCCTTTCTTTTTCAATGCTTCATTTTCTCTCCCTCCACACTTTCAGCACTGTATTTTAGAAGTTTGTTTTGGGTGGTGGTGGTTGAGGGAGCTGTGGCAGTAGAAATGATTATGCTGGCAAGAATAAGAAACTGGAAAGAAGCAAAGATTATTTATGTTCTTTGCATTGTTTCTGTTATATGAACATTATTTTTATATAAAGAGTCACTGAATCAAAGATTCACAAAGGCCTAGGATCTGGGTGTTTTATACCCAGTGACTAAGGTCCATGTGCAGGCTTACTGAGGCATAGTACTGATTGAGAATTCAAGTGTTTATTTAAAACAAATGCCAAACCATTCCACCCTCAGCCTTTCAAATATTTGGCTAACAATAAGCTAGTTCTTTAGCAACAATGTCAGAGCAGAGGAGTAACACAGGTTATAATATATAACTCAAAAGCAATACTATTGGAAAACTTAAAAACACCCAGCACTGCATAAAGAAAAATAGAAAATTTAAAAGGGAATTAACAAAAAAACCCATTCAAAGGCACTTCTGCTGCCGCCTCACTTTATACTCTTTCAGCTGCCACCTTTGAACTGGTTTGTTTGCATAGCTGTTTGGTGGGAAAAATCAGTCCCAGGCACAACAGGGAAAGTGCAAATTGTCTCTAAGGCACAGAACTTAAATTTTCAGCCAGGTTACTAGCAATTCTAAATTTCCCCAGGGAACATGCCAGAGAAAATGGCCACAGGATTCCACTGCTAAGGAACATCACCACCCCAAGCACCAACAAGAACAGAGCTCTCAGCCCTTCAATGCTTACTTTCATCGCACAGTCTCAGCAACATGCCCATGTCCCTCAGTTTCACGGCAAAAGCAATTCTCAGAATTCACACCTAAAATGACCCTACCTCTGAGGGGTGCTGAGATGGTGAGCATGAGGGATACAGGAACATGAAAGGCCAGTCAGTCCTTAAAAAATTAAAGTTGCAATTTACATGATGAACCAAAACCCATTGTTAGGGTTTACAGCAAATCCCCGAGTCCCCAGAATTTGTAACCGTAATCCAGGGTTGGCCCCTTTCCTTATTTCAAGAAAAAGCTTCAGTGATTAAATTAGTACTATTGTACTAGGCGTCTCAGAATTGAGAAAACAATGGGAACAGCATACCAAAGAAGATCCCATTGAACAGAGTTGCCTGTCCCTAGACATAGGGTTTTCCCCTAACGTCAGCCTTTACACCACCAGTTTTATGGAACTGACAAAATTTCCATTGCACAGGTCCTCCCACAGTCCTAAACAGGTATCAAGCATTCATTTTTTTGGCTTGGGAAAAATGAAACAATAATTTCATATTTGTAGGGAGGTAGGATATGAGACTCATGAAAGCAGCCCCTGTGACCCAAAATATTAAAGGAACATTTCATAAGGCTAGGTAGAAACACAAAGCTCCCATCCTTAAGTGAAATCATCAAATGCTTGATTAGGACTCTTGCAATGAAGTTTTGTTCTTTTAGGACACTTTCTTTGGGAAAGCTAGCTTGTTCCTGTCTACAAGGACACAATGAGAGTGGGAATAAAAGTGAGCTCTCGACCAAATCCTTTTCACTCAGCAGGTTCTACCTGCTGTGTTAGGCTTCAGGGACTCTCGGGCTTGGTGCTGGCTTCAGGTCACTCAAGTAGGAAAAATACAGATTCACTGATTATGATGATATGGCTTCAAAAAGGGGGAAATACTGACCAGACATACAGAAAGGGAGTGGTTGGGGCTGCTGATGTCATTGGAACCCCTAAGAGCCATGAAGGCAGAGGCACAAGAAGCCTTCTCACAAGCAGAAGACTGAGTCACTTTGGCCTTCTCTAAGGTATCAGAGGCAGCTAAAGAAAGACCTCCTCTCCCTCATGATTTTCTCTTAAGGGCACTCCTACTGCCCTACTGACTCAATTCTCTATGAGACACCTCATCTCTTAGAGGTATCTTTCAAAGCTAGGAAATCCTACCCTGTATTGGCAACAGCCTGAAACACTGAGTGAAAAGGAGGGCTCTGCCTTTCTTTCTCTACTCCTCACTGAATAAATTTCCATCAACCCTCAGAGGAAAGAAAAGCCATCTAAGCCCACTTCTTCTCCTCAAGCAATTGAACTTTCTGAAAACAAGCCCTAGATTGACTCCACAGACATATTTTCCTGGACTCAGGGCTCCTGAGAGGGCTCAGAATCCTTCAGCACTCTACAGATGACCTTGGAACAGGCCACACATGGTTTCAGCACACTCCAGCTTTACACTTTTCCTTCTCCCACCAAAGAGGTGCAATGCCTGGTATTTAATTCCCAAGGCAGCTTCCAATTAATGTTGAAAATGATAAATGGGACATAAGCTGCTACCAGCGCAATTTAGATGAGCACTGTGTCTCCTCTTCAAAGGTGGGATGAACAGATGAGGTACAGAGCTGCTGCTGCTATGGCAGTCACTGAGGACAAAGCCAGGGCCGTGGGGCCCTTCCACTCTCCAAAACAGTAAAGTCACTCCTAGATCCTATCTAAAAGGCAATGCCACTCTCCAAATGTACACGGAAAGTGCTTCAGAGCCTCTGCCTTGCACTCCTTGTCTGCAAGTGAACGAAGCCAGGAAAGCTGCTCTCTGCATTCAGTAAGTGTGCTGTGAAGTTCTTTGGTTCCCAGTTTCCTGGGGCTATAAAGGCTCAGGAAACTAGAGGCTGGGTCGACAGGAGTCTGTTCCCAGGAGGCACCAAGAATCCGAATCTAAATCAGGCTTTGGATCCATTTCCATCTCTTCCTTTGCTGTCTGAGTTCCTTTGGAATGCATCCCCACCTGTCCAGATAAAACACAGTTCCACATTGACAACAGGACCACCTTGTCATAGCAGTCTTGCCAGTTCAGGACTATATATTTTCTTTTTCTTTTTTAATAAATTTCTTTCAAATTCAATTTTTTTTAAAAATAACAGAAAAAAGCAGCTCAACAAATTATGG
>JAQZBX010042775.1:0-21896 GCA_029593785.1 Cabassous unicinctus
GGAAGGAAGGAAGGAAGGAAGGAAGGAAGGAAGGAAGGAAGGAAAGGAGAAAAGGAAAAAAAAGACTAATGTTTTAGTTTGCTAAAGGCTGCTTGGATCAATATAACAGAAATGGGTTCGCTTTTATAATGAGAATTTATTAGGTTAAAAGTCTACAGTTCTAGGCCATGAAGGTGTCTGTGGCAGTTTGAGATTATTTTATGAATCCCAAGAGAAAGTTGATGTTTGTAAACTAATCTCTTCCTCTGGGTGTGATACCCTTTGATTGCATTAAATTCAGCTGAGGGGGCTATGATTAGCTTACCTATTAAGTTTGCTGCAGGGCTTTTTATTGGACTATGTCAATAAAGTGTGACTCAGGTTGAGTTCTTGCCTCCTTGCTGGGCCTGATATAAATGGACTCACACAGAAGGACAGAGAAAGATAAAAGGGAACTGCCATGTGGGAGAAAAGACTCCAGTTTTGCCCACAGCTGAGCTGTAAGGACAGAAGCCCTATGCCAGGAGAGAAAGGACTACAGGCTCACTTAAGAACAATGTGCCAAGAGGCTGGGTCCATGGAGCAGCTCAACAGGAGACAGTGAGCCCAGAGGGAAAGCCTGAAATCTCAGCAGAGATCAGAAGCCATCTTGTTTCACCATGAGGCAGCATGCCGGGATCAACAGTTTCTGACTTTGGTGAGAAAGTATCTCTGATGGTGCCTCGGATTTGGACTTTTCACAGCCTTGGAACTGTAAGCTTTTACCCCAAATAACTCCCCTTTATAAAGGCCATCACATTTTCTGGTACTTTGTATTGGCACCCCTTTGGCAAACTGAAACAGTGTCCAAATCAAGGCATCATCAGAGATGCTTTCTCACCAAACTGCAGCTGTGGGTTATTAGGCACATGGCAGGGACAATGGTGGTCTTCTCATACCTCTCCTCTCCTCCAAGCCTGTGGCTTTTCTCTCTTCCAGGTTCATTAATTTCTGGAGGCCTCTCTGTCTGTTATGTCTGTGACTTTTTAGTCTTTTGTTTATAAATGACACCAGTAAGAGGATTAAGACCCACCCTGGGTCCTGCAATCTAATCAAAGTCCCTTAACTGAAGCAATTTAATCAAAAATGATCTAATCAAAAGGTCCCTTAACTGAAGCTAATCAAATTGTCCCATCTACAATGGGTTTACAGGCACAGGAATGGGTTCACTTTAAGAACAGGATTTTCTGCGGTCCACAAAAGACTCAAAGTACTACAACTAATAAACAAACAAATCAAAACAAAAGTGCACTGCTCCTCCAAGTTTCTTGGCCAATGCCAGTGAGAAGCTGGAAGCCATTGTTGCCAAGAGGGAGAAAGAGAGGCTATCTTCCATGCTGGCCCCTCAGAGATATACCAGACCAACCTTGACCTGCAACCCCAATTCTGTAGGACAAGGTAAGTGTCCATCTTGGCTCTGTCCAACCATTCCCATAATCCAGGTCATTATTTCCATAGCTGCCACATTGGGGCTGAGGGGTGGGGGCCATCAATTGGTCACAATTGTACTCATTTACAAAAGTTGAAAACTTGGCAGACTTTCCCTTTACCTGGCACTCCCATAGCTGTTGGAAGTATCTAAACTGGTTCTAGGGTTTCCGCCCAGTTAATCCCATTCCCTTTTTCAATCTCATTCATTTCTGGTAGAGGGAGCAATCTGTAGCACTGTCTACTCCATCATTTTGCATCTCAAATAGCCACTCCAAGAATTTTTTTCAAGGTTGTATAGTTATTATCAGTGGCAGGGAGAAAGTAAAGCATGCTTATTCCATCTTACTCATAACTGGTACCTGATATTCCATTTTCACTCATAAGATAAGCAATGTTTTTTGTCTGCTAATTGTTAAATGAGGTAGCCATATAGTGCTCATAAGGTTGCAAGGAAATGAGCAAACTCAAATAGTACAATTTGGACAGGAAATTGGCAAACAATTCTGAAATGATATGCTAGTGTGAAACAAGATTGTTAAAGATATTTACATCATTATCTAAAAGGTTATAAGGAAAACATACCTGTATTCTCCTTATATAATTTCTATTATAGATGACATAAAGCATATCTTTATGTCTTTTTTTATTTCCACCATGACTTTTATATAAAACTTACTAAGAGAGGTGTTACTTGTTTTTTCTATATAATGACTATGACAGTTTGAGATTATTTATGAATCCCCAAAACAGAACAATTATGTTTGTAAACTAATCTATTCTGGGTGTGATACCCTTTGAATATATTGGATTCAGTTGAGGGGCACTTGATTAAATTACCTGTTAAAATAGGGCTTTGATTCGACCACATCAGGAAGGTGTGACTCAGGTTGAGTCCCTGTCCCCTTGGTGGGCCTATATAAATGGACACTCACCCAAGAAGATACACGGAAGAGGAGAGAAGTTGGTCATTTTTTATCCTGTGCCTCCAGGGAGAGATGAGCGATTTGCCTGATAGCTTACAGCTGACCTTGGGGAAAGAGCAGAGACTGATATAGAAAGCCCTGAAAGAAACAAGCCCTGTGCCAGGATAGAGAGGAAGCCCTGAGAGACAAGTGCTATGCCAGCCTGCAGCTGAGAGACAGGAAGCCCTGAGGGACAAGCCATAACCAGGCAGAGATCAGTGACCATCTTGTTTCAACGCTTGGCAACTGACTTTGGTGAGCCTTGAGTTGGACTCTTTATGGCCTTGTAACTGTAAGCTTTTACCCCAAATAAATACCCTTTATAAAAGTCAGCAGATTTCTGCTACTTTGTATTGGTACCCCTTTGGCAGACTAATACAAAGACGAATTAAACTAATATTTGCTTGCTGGTAGCCTTATAATTCTGTTCTTCTTAGAAAGGTTATGATAACAAGACAACATTGGCAACTGGGTCTATTCATTACATCTGGGGATGACTCAGATAAAGTTTATATAAAATTTCAAAGCAATAATGCTTTCTCAGAGGCTCTGTCTCCATGTTACACAATTTGCCTAAAATGTGAAATTTTAGCAACTTAGATTTGGGAATACATTTTTCTCACTAAGCCAAACATGAATTTTCATAATCATGGACAGATTGTTGTATAAATACCAATGCAAAATAAATGGGGTTTTCTTTTAAGTAGGAAAAAAGGGTTATGATCATTTGATGTTATCAAAATTAGTTGCAGCAATATCTCACAATAGAGGAAGGAGGGTTTCCTTTATAGAAATCCTATTTTATTTTACAGATAATGATAGGATGCTTTTGTTGTTGTTAAAAACATTTCCTTTACACTTAAGATTATAACAATACCAAAGAGTCATCATCAACAAAAATCAAATTTAACAACAACAAATATGCTAAACAGAAAATATTTGGCCAAAATTTATTAATAACTGCCCAGAATGAGTTGTGAAAAAGACTCACCAGGGTCAGTTTAGTAGATAACAAGTGGAGGAGAACCTTGCCTAGAGACAAATTAGATGTAGAAATTGGAAACTTCCTCTCCTAGAGATGAAATTGCTAAAAGTTAGGGTAAGGCTGAATAGGGCAAGAGAAGGCAGTTCACAGACAACAAGGCTGGAAGAGAACATTTTTTAAAAATTGTATTAGCTCCAGTTTTACATGGCAGAGTGACAGGATGCTTTTTGACTATTAGTCCAAAAACCAGAATTACTTTAATCTGTATTTGTTACAAGCACTGACAATGAAGGAAAGAAAATGAAAACAAAGTTAAAGCATTTCCAGCATTGTGGTTGAAGGAAACAAATCTACAGAAAATCTATGGATTTTCTAGATTGTCTACACTCTGTTCCAGAAGTTACGTAGTTGGGACTAAGATTTTAAAAAAATCCACGCCTTCATGCAGTTTATATGCTAGTGATTTATACTTTTGCAGACATTAATCCATGCCCTTGTGCTGCTTGTATTCTAGGAATTTATACTTTTTTTTGAACTGTGTCCTTTCAAAGTATGCTGTGATCTGTAATTTTGAGTCCCTCATAACTCCTCATCCACGGTTAAGATTTTAATAGTTGGTGTATAACTCTAAAGTATAAGTCATAAGCAGCTTTCAGTGTGTAGAATTTAAGACTTGATTTCTTATTTAAGTTTTAGAACATCAGTTACAGTGGATAATACTACTATTCAAAAACAAAATCTTATCTCCAACTATATCATCAGCCCTTTTGATGCGACTCAGCAGCTGACAGGAGAAGACAAATTCATCTTCCAAGGAAAGCTGGGGAAGAAATGCCACTTACTATGCCACAGAATGTGTCAAATACACAGTTAATACCATTTACCTCCATTTAAAAAGCTTCTCACTAAGGAAAGATAAAATAACTTGTAAATGTTAACATCTTCCACACCAAGCAGTACAGCTTTGCACTTAGCAGAATCCTAAAAATGTTTGATAGATGAATATCTTGCTGAATGAATGAGGTGAAAGAGATCAATGGTTCCAAAGTGCATATTCCTCTGTAAGAACTCACACCCTTATCTTTGGACCTTTGGGAAACAGTAAAACAATCTTTGTCTAAAGGAAACTCAGCTAGTTCCATCTTATTCCTTGTGTTGTTTGCCAGAGATCATGTCTTCAGCCTTCTGACTAAATGTAAACGCAATATAAGAAGTTTATTCTAACAAGTCTTCAAACACTTTTTGTTAGGGCTATGAGTCTAATAACAGCCTTAAGATCCAAGAAAATGAAACTTAAGCCTTTGGGCTTTCAATATTGTTTGTTTCCAGGATGATGGCTATTTATATTTAAAAGGTTCTGTACTACAAATAAATCAAACATATTCATATAATCTTCAACAAAGATAACTGAGGTCAAAGTTATGGGGCTTTGTAAATCGCTGTGAGAAAAATTATCTCAAACTTGAAAACAGACAACAGATTACTGGGTATTTTTTCCGTGCTGGGCTTGTACATTTGATTGACTTTATATAGACTTGGCTATTTTCTACCTCCATTGGTACAGAGGTTAATTTGCGGATTATTGTCAGGTGGAGGTAGAAAAAATTTCTGTACAGTAACACAGATAAAATAAAACATTATAGTTTATTGTAACCAGTTTTATATTACACTCAACAATTTAGTTTCAATATTCTTTTTTTAATCTGACTATAAATAACCGGCTTCTGAAACGCTCTTTGGGCCAGTTTTACCAATTTACAGGTGCTCTCATTAATATAATGACTTCCATAAAATCTTTGACATTCATTGGATATTAAGGTTTCACTTCATCAGCAATATATTGGAAGTGGATCAATTAAAAAATATGTTGTGATGAGCCCTACAAAAAATAATTTTCACCTGTATGAATCAGCCCACATTTTTATGCTACCTTCCCCACAAAGCTGATTCCTTCAGCTTGAAGCAATAGCTCCCTCCTTTGAAAGTACGATTGTATTTTTTCTATACCTCCCTTTACATGTTATAGAATTTTTTAAAATAATTTGCAACCAGTGAAAGAATTGTGTATAACCTAAAAGTGCAACTGTTTAATTCTTTGCAAAAATCTGTATTAAAAAACCATGTACATATTGTTATATTATTATTATTTGTAGGATCATTATAATATTATGATTTGTTTCACATATCAAGAGATCAACAAAATCAACAAAATTGTTCCATGCCTAGACTCTCTTTTAAAAAAACTTCTCTGGGGAGCAGATATGGCTCAAATGTTTGAATGCCAAACAAACAAAACCAGCTCTCATTGGGGAGTGGATGTAGCTCAGTGATTTAGTGCCTGCTTCCCATGTATGAGGTCCTGGACTCATTACCCGGTACCTCCTTAAAACAAAACAAAACAAAGCAAAGCAAAGCAAAACAAAACAAAACAAAAAAACCGGCTCCTCTAATAGTTCATTTTATGAATGGGCTCTGATTTATTTATTTGATTGCCTACTGATGAACATTTAATTTGTTTTTAGTTTCCTGCTACTTTAAGCAGTGATGTAACTTGGCACATTTTCAAATTACATCTGTAGGATAATTTCCTAGAAGTAGAATTGTTGGGGCATAAAATTGATAGCGCCCTTTGTTTTGGGTATTTCAATGATAGGGCTTGCCTTCCCAGACCTGGATTTACTTTACTTCTCAGTTCACCGAACAGAATATCTAAATTTCCTGACTTCCATATTCCTGGGAGAGGAAGTCTGAGTGGTCCAGTATAGGTCAAGTGTTTACGCCCACCCCGTCAATTACAAATAGAAGGCACTGGGATCATATAGTCCTAACAGAGCTGCAGCACCTCTCATAGAGGGAGAACTATCTATCTGCTATCTATCTGTCTGTCTGCCTATCTATCTATCTATCTATCTATCATCTCTATTTAGGATCTGTCTATTATCTCTATAAAGCAATAAATACTCTGGGATGGTATAAACTAATAACAACAGTGGGTAACGTTGTGGGATAGAGTGAATGTAAGTTAATCTCAAAATCATTAAAAAATGACATTGTTGATTTGGGTCAAAACAAAATAATAAAACTTCAAAGGCTTCCCTTATTATACAAGATAAAATCTAAACTTCATAGATGTCACATAATGCTCGTCCCCATCTGGCTCCAACCTACATGTGCAGGCTCACCTCTCATCACCTCCCTCAGGAAATTCTATTCCACACCTACACTGGAATTTTGTGGTCTCATGAGCACGTCATGTACTTTCTTACCTGTGTAATTTTGATCATATTGCTCCCTTTGCCTGAAATTCCTTTTCACCATCCTCATTTGAAAAAAACATAATAAAGTCAACCTGAAAATCAAAGCCAAGCTAAAAAGATATCTTCTTTGTAAAGGTATTTTCTGTTCTCAACTTTAAAAGTATAGCACAGCCGAAAGGCTAATTGTGCATTTCTTTTCAACTATATAGCTTCTCCAGAGTAAGTAAGGAATGGCCTTATTCCTTCTCATCCTCTGGAATTAAAAAATCACATAATAATAATAAATGGATGAATGAGTAGATGAATGTAAAACATGTCATGTACAGCATTGGCTACCTACTTACTGTTTATTCTAGCCGGTATATAGACCCAGACTAGTTTTTTCTCCATTTCCCATTTCTTATTTCCTATTAGATTACGCATTTTACAAGGTACATGGCCACACACCTTCTTCTTCCCCTTTCACCGTTTCCAAATCCTATACTTATTATGATATGTCTGTTTTTCCCCCTTCTCCTAGCAACTCTTGGAAAATTAATAATTAATATGAGAGGAGGTACAGTATGAGAGGAGGGTAACTACCATTCCCTCCTAAGATATACACAGTGCTTGGGAAAGAAGAAAAAGACCTTTTACTATAAGCTGCAGATCACTTATCAACCATGGAAAGGCTAGGATCAAATTCTCCAGGTCAGTGTTGGTTAGAGTTGTGAGAAGAGAAGCCCAGTGAGGTTTCACTAATTATGGGGACTGGGAATTATTTTTCAAAAAGAAGTGATGCTTCACACATTGGATAATAAGCATATAATTTAACTAAACCCCAGAGATTGTAAAATTTGCAGATGTAAATATGTTTAAAAAAAAAAAAAAGACCCGTAAATGAAGTAGCTATAATAGACATTTAAAGGGAAACCAGAGAATTTCATAATATTGAAGGTAATGCCATAAGCGAACTACCATGCCCTCCTATGATACCTGTGCATGATACCTTGTGCTTCAGAGTCAGAATGTTGGGATTGGGTGGGGAGGGTATGGATCTGTCCTGAGAGACGTATCTGAGTTAATAAGATCAGTCTTGCAGGTAGAAAATTACGAGACCAATGCTTTCATTGTAACAAGCAAAACAAGGCGAATAAACCACAAAACCATAGTTTTCTTCTTACCCCTTAAGAAATGATAAAAGGAAACCTAAATTAACTAGCTTCCAGGAAATGACAAGTCTTTCCGAGAAGAGACGAGACACACTGCTGCTGTCATCCATAAGAGAAACAGGAAGAGGAGGAATCTGCCATAGACAGGAAAAAGGAGAAACCAGTCAAAACCTTAAGGAACTCTTACCACTGTGTAAACAGGCATGACAGATTAGAACTCCAAGGAGCTCCAGCCACAGAATGAGTTCTGCATCCACCCTCCAACTGTTTCCCTCAGATCTTTACAAAGACAAGGACAAGAAAGGAGAGCTGATAGAGACACTCCCTGAGGCGCATGGCGTTTCTTCCAAGTGCACACGAGCCACCTTCATAGGAGAGAGCCTGAGGACTCAGGAAACAAAACAACAGGTTCAACAGTTCTCCTTACTTAAGGGGAATAGAGTTGGAAAATGTTGAAGGTGAGTCACAGATCTTGTTAGGGTGAGAGGTGAGGAAATAGAGAGGAATAAGGAAAACAGTAAGAAGTCCAGCTTTCTCAAACATTACAAATAATAATAATGATAGAAATGATAAAATATCTGCTACATCCTAAGAGCTTTACCTTCACTGCCTCATTCTTGTTACAACAAGCTTGCAAAGAAGGCACTGATTTTCCTGTGCTGCTAAGTGAACTGACTTTTGGGGAGGGTGTGTCTGCAGGTCAAGGTCACACCGAGAGGGAAGAGCCTAGATGCAGGCTCAGATCCACTGCTGCTCTTTCATGGCACCAGCCAAATTCATGTTAGGGTTTATGGTGCTCCAGACATTCACACATAGTGACATCAAAAATCACTGCAGTCTGGGTAACCGACCTTTTGACAGTCTACATATTTAGACTGTGCTGCTCCCAAAATGGCCTGAAACATTTTGATGAGAATGACTGATTAATTAGTCAAAATTTACTGACTTGGAGTAGGGAAACTATTGAAGTCAGATACCATTTTTTAAGGCAATCAATGAAGACTTCTCTGACTCTTTCCAGGGCTGAATTAATGTGTCACATACACAGTCACTAATGGATTTCCTTGACCAGCTACTTCACCTCAAAGTGTTACAAAGTGGATTGCCAATGATTCTTCTCATATACTAATAACTAACGTTTATTGAATTTTGCTCTGGCCCGGGGACTGCATTAATAAGCACTTACATAGCTTATCTCATTTAATGCTCACAAAAAAATTTATGAATGAGGAATATTATTACCCTTACCTTATTGATGGTATAAAGGAGAGTTTGCGGCTAAGTAACTTGCCTAAGACTATACAGCCCAAACTATATTGAGGCTTTAGTTTGGATTCACAGAGCAATGGATTAAATCATACACTTGGCATTTCAAACATTAAGACGATGTCATCTCACTTGACAAAAATGACATTTAATTTAAAAAATGAATTGATACCAATATTCTATGAACAAAGAAAAATAGTTCTGCAAAATCATATGGTTAGAATGCTGTTTGGGGTGGAATTCTTTTGATTCTACACTGCAAAACTCAGCTTTAGTCTAAGAATGGTGGAAACTCCAAGCTATTTAAATTATAGCCAGGATATCAAGGTGTTTTTACATAAAACCAAGCCAAATATATAAAAACATTGTAACGTACAAACGGTGTATAAGTATTGGCCATTAACAGTGTATGGTCTCTCCGCTCAGCCTGATTCTACCATTTTTCTAGTTTCCTTCAGGGACAATGCTTGTATCCATGGCAACATGTACAACACATGCATTGCATTGTTATAAAACTCCAGGCTTACAAATTTCATTTATCCAGATTAAATATACACATAGGCTTCCTCTTATTTAAACAAATAAATAAACACAAGTCCCTGCATAAATATGAAAAGTGGTTCAATATCTTAAAGTTTATTTTTATTTTTTTTGCTTGTTTTATATAAACAAAAGAGATATAGTTAAAATATCTGTGAGACTTTTAGGTATAAGTATTTTTCCCTTTATATTAAAATTTACCTCATTCAACCTCAAATTTTGTTTTGTTGATTTCAAGAACACTCAGTTGTGTTTGGCTCTTTTAAAATATTAATGTGGGTTCCATTTCTGACCTCAGTTGTTTTCACTAGTTTCTTGTGTAGATTAAGAGAGCACCACAAATATGTCATTTAAGCACTCCTGCCAATTAGCCTAGGTACTTACAGACCTCAAGTTAGAATATTCTTTCTCAATCTTAACAGTCTTGTTTTGAGAAATCACATTTCTCAAATGACATTATTTTAGTTACTGAAAAATGTCATCTATTCTGATGCCAGTAAGACATGCTGGTTTCTCCTTTCTGCCTTTAAGATGCTGTCCACTTATGAGCAAACACAGAGCACTTGAGGACACTGGAGCTTGGAATCTGCTGGGTTCCTCCCCACAGCTTGTCAGAGAAGAAAAAAACCATCAGTGGTTTTTGTCTTGAGAATGCTGTGATGTCAGAGAGCCACTTGCAACACCTCCAGAAATTCTTGTAATTGTGCTAACCGCCTGGCCTATCTCTAGCCATTATTTTCCTCTCTAAAAGTCGGTGGTGAGGGAGGAAAGGGGGCGGTGTGAGGGAAGTTTGGCAAGACAAAGGAAAGGTGTGACTTTACATATGGATATTAATTTTGATATGCAGGGACAAAGCAACATTTTAAAATTTTGTCTCTGAAGCCATGACTTACACAGTTTTCAAAATAGATTCCTTCCCTTTATATATATGTTCTTTGTGATGGGAAAGGATTTACTATCAGGTTGATTATGACTTTTTTAATACGAGTGGAAACTGTGGGGCAAAAAATAAACTTTTGCTTCACTTATCCCATGTCAAACTCATCCCAAATCAAGGAAATGAGGACAGAGTCTACAAGTAAGCAGGAGCAGAAGGCCACGAAAAAATAGTAGCAATAGGTTGATTTCCTTTTGACCCTCATAGATCTATGCATCACGGAGTACCAGAATCTGGCAACTGTTGTACAGCAAACTATTTCAGGAGCGATTTAAAGAAGACAGGCCTGAGAGAAAACAATTATCATGACAAAGACCTCCTTTCCCACCAATTTGCAATGAGTTCTTTTCCATGTGACAAGGGCTGTGGGAGATACTGTTTTTAAGTATGGCTTGATGTGTGCGAAAACTGTAGAAGAGAAAATAGGTGCACCAGTTAACTATCTTCAGGTTAACTAAAAATCTTGGACAAATTTGGGAACCGAAATAAAGCCCATGGAGAAAATCCTCTGCAATACAAAATAAAAAATCGTCTGTCGAAACACAAAGGTCTGCCCCGCAGTACAGAGAGGAGTGATGCGGTTATCCTTGGAGAAGACTCAGTCTGGGTGGAGGGGCTGCAGGTGGGGTGTGAGACCAGGTTCTAGTTTGCAGTTGGCACGTCCAGCTCTACCCACACTCCATCAAGCCACCCAAGGACCACAGAAAGTGCAGCCCATGCTTTGTTTGGGATCCCAACTGCTTAGCAGTGTTCAATACACCAAGGAGGCATTACCAGACTCTTCCACACACCCAATACCTTAACTTGCACAAGAACCTGGCAAGTTTCCCACTATTGTCCACGTTTCCTAAGAGAGGAACCTGTGGCTCTAAAGAGGTTCACTATGAAGCAAGATTGATGAGAGTGCATATTAGACACTTCACATGCACCATATTGCCTTTGCAATATAAGACTGGGGGGTTCATTGATGACCTGACTGAAAACAATTCATTTGCAACTAAAAAGGCATTCCATGCACATTTTTATTCACTGTATGTCCATCCTTTATAACACATATGTACTACTGATTTCTTTTTAAAAAATTCTACTCCGCACACAAACTATGTTCTTCATTATAGCTGTTGCAATTATAAATAAACACGTGTAACTAACTGAGAAGATGAAAATTCATGCCAGATGCAAGTTCATTCTAAATGTCAAAGAGAAATAAGATAAAATAGTTGCATAAATACAATCATATATACTATCTTGAGATAACAGTAGTGTTTATATTGAAACGTGTATATTTGCATGTGATAAAATGAAATTGTAACAGAAACTGGGGCATGAGATCTCATTATTGATACTAAAGAAATCCTTTAAAACTATGTAACTGTATCCGTGGTATTCAAAATGTGGAAAAAATGAGAAAAAGTGATATAAACTATGAGGAAAAGAAGAATAGTCAAGAAATACCAAATACTTAAACTTCACACTAAGCTGCTGTATGTTAATTTCAGCTATAGATTTTGAATTCATGAGTGTTAAGAATGAAATAATTTCTTTTTCATTTTGTGCCCTCTTCACCCTTCTTACTTAGCTCAGTGACTGGCATAAAGGGAACACAAAATGCTTAATGAAAAACTGATTTATGTGAACTAAATGATTTAGAGTCATCAATCTAAGCTAAAGTAAGACTCTGTCAGACATCTACTATCTAATTCCAAATATATGCACAGGGGATGAAGGATGGATATCAGATTAAAGTATATATTAGTACATATAAGTATGATTAGGAAGTATGTGAAATTCTGGAATACCAGAAATATCAAAGAATTTAGAATATATGTATGTTTGCAGAAGGCACTTAGAACAAGCAGTTTTCATATCAAGAATCACTGAAAACACTCTGAGCAGTTAAGATTAATTTCAGAAGGAAGATCTCAGTCGAGGCTAGTAAAACTGTTCATAGCATTTTTATCTTTTTTAAGCTAAACATGAGGAACGATATAATTATTACTTTTCTGTGCAGGATTTTTTCTAAAGCTAAGAAGTAATTTTAGGTTCTATTGGTATCATCAGATTCCCTTATAAAGTTGGAGTGGTTAACTGGGCAAATTCTTAGTGGCCTCAGGGGCTTTGCTCCAACATGGACACTAATCTTCCATCTTCAGATGGCATTAGCTTTCAGCTAAGCCTTTATTTCACATGCCATGCCTCTCTCACAGCTGTGGAGGAAAGAGAAACACACACAAAGAAACGCAGCTGAGGCCATTGCATGGCTTATTGCTCTCCGGTATTTCCTGAACCCACTAGTGGCTGGTGCTTTTCCTTTCAATAGAAACAATAAAATGCAGTGAAAAGCAACACAAGTTGTCCAACTTTCTTTTTACAATTTTTGAGACTTTTAGGTAACTAGTGCCTGGAAGGCAGGCAAGCACTGTGTTCCTCAACTGTAGATTTGGGGGACTATGATGGTCTAAAAGGGCTCAAGCATTCCTTGTCCTGCAGCCCCACAGAACAGAGGAGCTATCCAATATGACACCTTTTGCAAGCACAGGGAGAGTTGAAAGGAGTTTCTCTTAAGCTGCAAAGAAAATCCCGAGTTTCTCCTATGTGAAACTGACAATTGCTTTCACTGGGGGGAGGTGTGGTGATGTGCTTAGATATAGAAATGCTTTGCTCTAATTTTCACAAATGAAGGAGCAGCAGGACATGAAGAGGGAACTTTCAGTTCCTGCCACCAATCCCATCACAGGTGGCAGCCTTCTCCCACGGGAGCCTGGCAGTTTGGGGTGGCTGTTAGCAGGAAGGAAAGGATAAATGAGGTGTCCTACTTTCATTTTATTATTCCTATCCTGCAGAAATGTTTCCTCAGTCAAATGAAGATAATAATAGTGATGCCAATACCTGCCAGTGTGGTGGGCATCTTGGAACAATGAGTTAAAGCAATGTATGTGTTAATACCTAGGATCTGTCCCTGTCATGAGGCCAGCCCCTGAGTGCCACATTTCTAAGGAGTTCAAAGGGAGGAGGCATTTGAGATAGGTGCTGGATATTAGGCTGGGGAGGGCAAAACGGCAATTGAATGTGTTACTATCACTAGACTGTTCCACGGACAAGGGGTGTGGTTATTGACAGAGAGCATTTTAGAAATTCAGAGACTCATGTCCCACCCCAGGCCCTACTGAATGACCATCTGCATTTTAACAAACATAACTGCCATGCAATTTGTATGCATACTAAAGTTGGAGAAGCACTGAGAGATCTTGGTATTCCAACAAGAGGGCAAATTCAAACATGTTTGAAGAAAGTATTGCCCAGTAGACAGATTAGATCCAGCAAGAGAAGGTCCAAAGGCAGCAATAATTCTAGAAGGCAGGCTGGCAGGCATCCTGATTTCACAGGCACATTGCCCAGTGACATTCAGACACCTGCATTCTGAGCAGAATTCAGTCTTTTCTCTGAGTGATCAAATTCTTGGAAGAATGGCCAGGTTCTCACTTTGAAGGCTAGAATTCAAGTCAAGGGTCCATTACTAAGGAAGGAATTGGAATGTTATTCACAGTAAATGCAGTTTTATTCAAACCTGTAGATTTGACTTTTTGAGCTTGAGAGGATTTTGAATGTGAGAGTTTGAGGGTAAATGGAACTCTGCAATGGGGGAATATAACATCTAGTCTTCTAAACTTTATACCCATGGTTTTATTGTCACAGAAGAGCTTATGGGACTATTGTTGGGGTTTGCTGGAAATTGCATCAGACATTGCAGTAAGCATATAGGATTTTGGTCAGAAAAGAAGAAAATGTTTGTTTCATCTCCAAAAGAAAAACCATTGAACCAAAAAAACAAACAAACAAAAAAACAAAAAAACAAACAATTTGGCTGATCCTGACACTAGAGAGCTCACAAATTAATTTATAAAATCAAGTTATGGATTACACAAAATGTTCAATAAACTACAAATTTTCTTTTATAATATCTGATAGCCAATCAAAAATAACCAGACAGTGGAGTGGGTGTAGCTCAGTTGCTTGAGCACTTGCTTTGCATGTAAAAGGTCCCAGGTTCAATCCCTGGTACCTCCTAAAATAAAATAAAATAAAATAACCAGACAGACTGCTCCTGCTAGTTAGGATGTAGTAAGTCACAGAGATGGTCACTCACTCAATAGCAATGGGATAAAGCTTTATAAGCTACAAAATCATAATTAAAAATAAAAATAAATGATAGGTAAGGATACAAAGAAGGATAAACTAAACTTCAGAGATTTATGCTTTCTTTCCTAGGAAAGAAGAGACATACAGCTCCTTTCATCAAGAATGGAACTCTCCATCTAACAGCCACAGGGATAAGGAGAAACCAGCCAAACTTTAAAAATACTTTTAATGGCTACATGTGGACTGGCATAATGGGTTTAAATTCCAGGCTGCCCTAGTCATGAAATAAATCTCCACTCACTCTACAACTTCATCCCATGGACCTTAATGGAGGTAGCGTGAGAAAGGCTGGAGGCAGCACTGAATAGCTAAGAGAAATTCCTCTGGGGCACTCCAGACATTCAACATGAGGAAAACTGTGACTTTTAAAGACTGGAAGTCAGGGAGGAAGGCTTAGAAAAATACCCCCATGCCTTAGGACCTTCAATTTGAATTGCAAGTGCTATATTAAGGCTGAGGATGGGGCAGGAGAAATGTTACCAAGAAGTAGAATGCAAGGGGCAGAACTTAAGAGCAAAGAGAATATGCCAGAAATCTAAAAACAGAGCATCCTGCTGTAAAGCAGACAGAAATTGTCTGTGGCTCAGAAAGCAGGTATGTGGCCAATAGAACATAAAGGGATCACTGGAGTTCCAGCAGTGCTCAGATTCAAATCCCAGCTAAGAGACACCCTGATCCTACCTACAAAATATATGAAGCTAAAAGTGAACTTATATAGCCAAATCTCCTAAACCCAGACAAAGCTTACCTACAGAGTAGAATGACTGAGTTCTCCACTTATAGATTGACACAGAAGGGGAAATCTCTTTATGGGGACAAATATTATTTCCTTCAATTGCTCCTATTTTTGTTCTTTATTTTTGCCAACAATATCTGTAATACAGTAAAAATTTGAGACACACAAAGATACAAGAAAATGCAACACATGCTCAAGAGGGAAAACAGTCCATAGTAACAGATCCCGAGATGACCCAGATTTTGCAAGTATGGCACAGGAACATTAAGATTCCTATGATATATACATTAAGTCATGTCATAGAAAAGATGAACAGCATGTGTGAACAGATGAAGAATTTCAGCAGAAAAATAAAAGCTATGAGAATAACCAAATAGACACACTAGAAATGAAAACTATGATGTCAGAAATAAAGAATTAATTTGATGAGCTTAACAGGTGGGACACAGCAGAGGTAATAACCATTGAACTTGAAGAAAGGTCAATAAAAATTACACAAATTGAACCAATCAGAGGGAAAAGATCAGAAAAAAGAATAATAAAAAATAAACATCAAGGATCTGTGGGAAATATCAAATGTTCTAATATTGTTTAATTGAAGAACTAGAAGGAGAGTAGAAAAAAAATATGGAAGAAGAAATATGTGAAGAGATAATATACAAGATCTTCCAAGGGCAACAACCCCAAAGATACAGCAAGGTCAGCAATATTCAAGCACAATAAATAAATAGAAAAAAACATTCTTAAGCATACCATAGCCAAATTTGTGAAAACATAAGAGTGAATCTTAAAAGCAGCCAGATGAAACAGGAAGTATGTTAGGTAGAGGATAAATGATAAGAACGATATCTAACTTCCTATTAGAAACAGTGCAGGTTAGAAAATAAGGGAGAAACATCTTTAAAGTACTGAAAGAGAAAAACTATCAATATCCAACTTTCTATATTCCACAAAAATATACAGTTTAAAAAATAAAAATGTTTTTAGAAAGACAGAGTCTGAGAGAATGTATACTACAAGAAATACCAATATCTGTTCTTCAGGATGAAGGAAATTGAAACTAAATGAAAGCCCAGGTTTGTAGGAAGGAAAGAAAAGCACCAGAATTGTTAAATATAAAGTACCCAAAACATAGTATATATACTAGAAATGGTTGCCATTACTATATTAGGTGCATTATATTTAAGATTTAACATTTAGATCACGTTTAGTCTTGGTGGGTTTTGTATGGTTAAAAGGTAAACATTCATTTTAAAAGTGGATTATTTTAAAAAGTGGTATGGGTATTTTTAAGATATCAAAGTTTAATAAGGAAGAGCAATGAAAAGAAAAATTTTTAATTAACCATTGAAAGCTTTGAGAATTTTCTTGTCATTTTTTTGAAATGTTTCATTGTTTTAATTATTACTAAAACAGTGGCATTTTCTTTCTTAAAAATGAAACTTTCAAAATATAAATAAGCTTACCAAAAGAAAGCATCATGTCCACTTTAGTCTATAATTTATTATGGATCTACTTTCAAAGGGGGTTATACAGGATTACTTCCCTTTTACTTAAAATGCTATCAGTTACACAAATTGTGAGCAACAAGATGTTTGTTCACAAAGACAACTCAACAAAACACCAAATGTTGCTGAACTGCTTAAAAAGCACCATGGCTTATTTCACAGTTTTATACACAGAGGGATTATTTTCTGCTGTACTCACATAAATTGTCCAAATGATTTAGATACGCATTTTAGAAAATGAATCCTCCCCTCATAATCCCAGCAAGATAACTGATGGCATCTGATGAGTTTTTAAATGAATTTTGGGATGGAAATAAAATGACAGCAATTTAAAGCCCTATATGAGGCTTCATTTATCACTTAACATCTAATTTAAAATGTGATTAAATGAGATCTAGTAGTTCCCAACATGAATGAGTTGCAGCCAAGAGTAGTCCACTTAAACAGAGCTTTCCCCAAATGTCAGAAAGCCATTTTGCATATTAATTGAAATATGAGTGGTTTATTTAAAGTTAATGTCAGAAATGTCTCCAGAGTGGACAATTAATGATTTTTTAAGGCCAGACTGTGTGCCCTTTGACCAGTAATGTTAAGAATCATTTGTTTGTCTAGCTGCCTCATTATACTGGCTGCAATAGACACTCTAATACAATGTTAAGTTTTAAGGGGAGAAGAATGATGTTACTCATAGTAGGTGTTACCAATTCACATTTATTTTCCTAAGAAGCAAGTAGTAACGAAAGCTCAAATAAAGGAAGCAGGAAAGGGCTAAATAGATATTAATTACCATAATTAACATCCCATAATGTTATTCCTATGTTACATTTTAAAACCTTATTAAGAGTAGTTAATGGTTCATTGCAGTTTTCCATTGTGTCCCTCTAGTTGACTGAGTGAATTCATTGAATTTGTGTCCACGCAGTCTCAAACCTCATCCTTTACCAAGTTAGTCATCACTTTCAGTCACAGTTTTCTTCTCTCTTTTTTTAAGTAGAAAAGTTGTAAGTTTACAGAAAAATCATGCAGAAAATACAGAGTTCCCATATACATCCCAAACACACACACAAACGCATCGTTTTCCCTATTATTAACTCTGCATTAGAGTGGTATCTTTCTTACAATTGATGAAATAATATTTTTTTCAGTTATACTATTTACCAGAGCCCATAGTTTACATTATACCAGCCCATGTTTTTCGTTTTTATAATTTTTATTATACTAACATATATATTATAAACGATTTCCCATTTTAACCACAATAAATATGTAATTCAGTGGCTTTAATTACATTCACAATGTTGTGTTACCATCACTGCCATCCATTACCAAAATTTCCCACCACATCAGCCAGGAACTCTGTGCCAATTAAGTATTAACTCCCCATTCCCTATGGCTACCCCAGCCCCTGATAACCTATATTTTAGTTTCTGACTTTATGAATTACTTACTTCAAATCAGTGGGATCATATATTTATCCTTTTGTGTCTGGCTTATTTCACTCAACATGATGTCTTCAAGGTTCATTCCAGTTGTTATATGTAAAATAACATCATTACCTTTTACACCTGAATAATATTCCATTGTATGTATATACTATCTTTGGTTTATCCATTCATCCATTGAGGAACACTTGGCTTGCTACCAACTTTTGGCAATTGTGAATAATAGTGTTGCTATGAACATCAGTGTACAAATATGTGTTCAAATCCCTGCTTTCAATTATTTTGGGTGTATACCTAAAATGAAATTGAGAGGTCATATGGCAATTCCATATTTCACTGAGGACCTGCCAAATTGTTTTCCACAGTGGCTGTGCCATTTTACGTTCTCACCAAAAATTAATAAGTGTTCCTATTTCTCCAAATCCTCTCCAACACTTACTGTCTTTTTTTTTTAATAGTAGCCATTTGGGAGGGTGTAAATGGCACTAACCCTTCCCTAATGGCTAATGATGCAGAACATCTTTTCATGTGTTTTTTGGCCATGTGTATATCTTCTTTGGAGAAATGTCTGTTCAATTTTTTGCCCATTTTTTAATTGAATAGTTTGTTTGCCTTTTGGTTGTTGAGCTGTAGGATTTCTTTATATATTCTGGATATTAAACCCTTACTGCATATATGTTTTCCAAATATTTTCTCCCATTCTATAGGTTGTCTGTGTACTTTTATGATGACACCCTTTGATGTGCAAAAGATTCTTTTACTTTTGATGAATTCCTATTTATCTATTTTTCTTTTGTTGTGGATGATTTTGGTGAAGTCTAAGAAACCATCCTGAAGATGCTTCTCTTGTTTTCTTCTAGGAGTTTTGCACCTTGTTTCCTCTATTTAGATCTTTGATGCATTTAAATTAATTTTTGTATATAATGTGAGGTAGAGGTCCACCTTCATTTCTTTGCATATGCATATCCAGTTATCCCAGCACCATTTGTTGAGTAGACTATTCTTTCCCCATCAAGTGTACTTGGCACATTTGCCAAAAATTAATTGACCATAGATGTGAGGATTTATTTCTGGACTCTCAATTCAATTCCGTTAATCTATATGTCTGTCCTAGTGCTAGTACCATGCTGTTTGATTACTGTAGTTTTGTAACAAGTTTTTAAATTGGGAAGTGTGAGTCCTCCAACTTCATTCTTCCTTTTCAAGATGGTTTTACTTATTCAGGGCCTCTTATCCTTTCATAAAAATTTGATTGGCTTTTCTATTTCTGCAAAGAGGCTGTTGGAATTTTTGGGGGGATTGTATTGCATATGTAAATTGCTTAACAATATTTAGTCATCTATCCATGAACAGATAATGTTCTTCCATTTATTTAGGTCTTCTTTGATTTCTTACAGCAATGTTTTGTAGTTTTCCAGATTTATGTACATCACATCCTTGCTTAAATTTATTATGAGATATTTGCTTATTTTAGTTGCTATTGTAAATGGAATATTTTTCTTGATTTCTTCTTCAAATTGTTCATTTCTTGTGTATAGAAACATTACTGACTTTTGTATGTTGACCTTGGACCCCACCACTTTGCTGGATTTGTTTATGAGCTCTAGTAGCTTTGTTTTGTATTTTTCAGGATTTCCTATAAATAGGATAATATAATCTGAAAATAAGGGAATGTTACTTCTTCCCTTTCTATTTGGGTGCCTTTTATTTCTTTTTCTTGACTAATTGTTCTGGCTAGACTTCCAGCACAATGTTAAAAACAGTTGTGATGGTGGGCATCTTTATCCTGTTCCTGATCTTAAAGGAAACATTAAGTCGCATGTTAGCTGTGGGTTTTTCATATATGCCCTTTATCATGCTGAGGAAGGTTCCTTCTATTCCTAGTTTTCTAAATGTTTTTATTAAGAAGTGGTGCTGGATTTTGTCAAGTGTCTTTTTGTATCAATTAGGATGACCATGTGGTCTTTTTCCTTCAATCTTTTAATGTGGTATATTATATTAATTGATTTTCTTATGATGAACCACCTTTGCATACCTCAGATACTTTCCACTTGATTATGGTGTATAGTTCTTTTAAGGTGCTACTGTACTCAATCTGCTCATATGTTATTGTGGATTTTTGCATCTATATTCATAAAGGATGTGGTTCTCTAATTTTTTTTTCTTGTGCTATCTTAAGTAGGCTTTGGTGTACAGATGATGTTGGCCTCATAGAATGATTAGGAAGTTTTCCCCCCCTTGTCAATTTTTGGAGGAGTGTGAGCAGGATTGGGGTTAATTCTCCTTGGAATGTTTGGTAAAATTCACTACTGAAAACATCTGGTACCGGGCTTTTGTCTGGAGGTTTTTAATGACTGACTTAGTTGCTTTAAATATTTTTGTTCTCTGGAGATCTTCTATTTCTTCTTGAGCCAGTGTAGGTAGTTTGTGTGTTTGTAGGAATTTGCCCATTTTAGCCAGATTATCTAAATTTTGCACATATAATTGTTTATAATATCCTCTTATAATCTTTTTATTTCCATGTGGTTGATGGTAGTTGTGCCCCCTTTCATTTCTGATTTTGGTTATTTGCATCTCTCTCTTTTTTCTTTCTCATTATAGCTAACGGTTTGTCAATTTCATTTATCTTTTCAAAGAATCCACTTTTGGTTTTATTGATTCTCTCGTTTTTTTTATTTTCTAGTTCATTTCTCTCTGCTCTAAATTTTGTTATTTCCTTCCTTGCACTTTACATGCGTTCAGTTTGCTTTTCTGTTTTCTAGATCCTCCAGTTGTGAGAATAGGTCTCTGATTTGAAATCTTTCTTCTTTTTAATGTAAATATTTAGAGCTCTAAATTTCCCCTCAGCACTGCCTTTGCTGCATCCCATAAGTTTTAGTATGTTGTGCATTTGTTTTATTTACCTCACCATATTTCCTAATTTCTCTTTGGATATCTTCTTTGACTCAATAGTTTTTTAGTGTGTTGTATAATTTCCACATATTTGTGAATTTTCAAGTTTTCTGTCAATGATTTTTCTGCTTAGAGTGTGTTGTCCTCGGATATTGATATTTACGTCTTTCATAAGGGTTGGGAAGTTTTCAGTCATTATTTCCTCAAATATTCTTTCTGCCCCTTTTCCATTCTCTTCTCCTTCTGGGACACTGATAATGACTATGTTTGTGTGTTTTGCATTGTCATTCAATTCCCTGAGACCCCGTTCCATTCTTTCCATTCTCTTCTTTCTGTTCTCCTGTCTTTTCAAGTTCAGATGGTCTGTCTTCAAAAGCACTAATTCTGTCTTTGAGCAATTCAGATCTGCTCTTATGTGCCTCTAATGTTTGTGTGTCTTTGTGTGTGTGTGTTTTGAGGGGCCAGGGATTGAACCCAGGATTTGTAAATGGGAAGCCAGTGCTAAACCAATGAGCCACATCGAATTTCCCAGTTGGTTTTTTAATTTTTTTTTTTTTTAAAGATTTATTTT
>JAQZBX010042776.1:0-21899 GCA_029593785.1 Cabassous unicinctus
AAAAAAAAAAAAAAAAAAGCATTCAAATTGGAAAGAAAGAAGTAAAACTATTTCTATTCACATATGACATGATGCTATATATGGAAAATCCCCAAAAATCTACAAGAAAGTTAAAGGAGCTAATAAATGAATTCAGCAAAGTGGCAAGGGTATAAGAGCAACACTCCAAAATCAGTTGTGTTTCTATACACTAGAAGTGAGAAGTTTGAAAAGGAAATCAATAAAACAATTCCATTCACAATAGCAAACTAAAAGAGTAAAATATCTTTGGAATAAATTTAAACAAGCTGTAAAAGACCTGTGCATGGAAAACTACAAAACATTGCTGAAGGAAATTAAAGAAGGCCTAAATAAATGGAAAGGCAACCTGTTTTCATGGATTGGAAGACTTAATCCTGAAGATGGTAAAAATCCCAAAAGCAATTTTCAGATTCAATGCAATCCTGATCAAAATTCCAACAGCCTTTTTTGCAGAAATGGCAAAGCCAATCATTTTATTTATATGGTCCCCAAACAGCCAAAACTATTTTGAAAAATAAGAAAAATTCGGAGGATGCACACTTCCTGATTTCAAAACTCAGTAACAAAACTACAGTTCACAAAACTGTATGGTACTGGCATAAGGCCAGGAATATAGGCCAATGGTATGTAGTTGAGAATTCAGAAATAAAACCACACATCTATGGACAATTGGTTTTTGACAAGAATACCAAGTCCATTCAATGGGGAAAGAATAGTCTCTTCAGCAAATTGTGCTGGGAAAACTGGATTTCCACTTGCAAAAGAATGAAGGTGTACCCTTACCACACAACATATAGAAAAGTTAATTCAAAATGAATCAGTAACCTAAATATGAAAGGAAAAATTATAAACTCTTAGAAGAATACATAGGGGAATATCCTCAGGATCTTGCACTGGGCAATGGATTCTTTAGGTTTTACACCGAAAGCACAAGCAACAATAGAAAAAATAAATACACGGGAATTCATCAAAATGAAAAACTATTCTGCATCAAATGACATTATCAGGAAAGTGAAAGACAACTTACAAAATGGGAGAAAATAATTGCAAACCATACATCTGATAAGGGTTTAATATCTAGACTACATAAAAGGGCCTAGAAGTCAACAACAAAAAGACAAACAACCCAATTTAAAAATGGTCAAAGACTTGAATAGGCATTTCTCCAAAGAGCATAAGCAAATGGTCAAGAAACACATGAGTAGAGCCTCAACATAAATAACCATTAAAGAATTGCAAATCAAAACCACAGTGGGATACCACTTAACACCCACAAGAATTGCTATTATTAAGAAACTGGAAAATAACAAGTGTTGTCAAGGATACAGAGATATAGGAGCTCTTGTACATTGTTGATAGGAATGTGGAATGGCGCAGCTAAGGAGGTAAATAGTTTGGTGGCTCCTCAGAAATTTAAATAAAGAATTATCATCTGATCTGGCAATTCCACTTCTAGTGGATATTCGCAAAGAACTGAGAGCAAAGACTCAAACAGATATTTGTACACCAATGTTCATAGCAGCATTATTCACAATAGCCATAAAGTAGAAACAACTCCACTGTCCTTCAACACATAAACAGATAAACAAAATACAGTATATACACACAACAGATTATTCAGCTATAAAAAGGAATGAAGTTCTGATACATGCTACAACATGGATGTTCCATGAAGACTTGTTGAGTGAAATAAGCCACACACAAAAGGGTGAATATTGTATGAGTCCACTTATATGAAATAGAAAATAATTTTAGAAAAATCATCGAGGCATAGGATTACAATTAACAGGGGCCAAGGAGTGAGGGGATGCAGAATAACTGCTTAATGGGTACATAGTTTCTATTCAAGGCATTGAAAATCTTCAGTAATGGACTGTGGTGATGGTAGCATGACACTGTAAATTTAATCAATATTACTGAAATGTGTACTTGGAAGTAGTTTAAATGGGGATTTTTATGTTGTATAAATGTTACTACAGTAAAAATTTTAAAAAGAGACAAAAATGACCATTTACCCTGAGATTGACATTTGTTTACCATTTATAGAATATGTTTCAAGACTTTATATTTCTAGGGTGCTGCCTTGGACCTAAAAAGTCACAGGCCTCCTGGGAAAAACATTAGACTCAGGGCCTCAAGAATATAATTATTTTAAATACAAAAATTACTTTTTGTAATGTTATCAAAATTTTCACCTACATAACTGAAAGAAGAAGAAGAAATAAATCTGAAGCTTTGCTTTCTTTGCTTTTTTTCATAATAAAATAGTAATAAAAATTTTTCCATTAGTTAGTATCCCAAAGACAATTACAAATGCCAGCTTTCACATAGGACTGTTGGTTTTAAAGTCACATCTTTCACCATGCCACATTTTTGTTTTTTGCCTCAAAAACCAAAATAAGTCAAAATCCTGTACCCTATTCACCCTTCTACAATTCTTTCAACAAATATTTATTATTGAAAGGAATCCTGAGTGGGAAGTGGCTGTGGCTCAAGCAATTGAGCTCCCATTTACCATATGGAGGACCCAGGTTCAATCCCCGGAACCACTTGGTAAGAAAAGAAAAAAGACTTCCCAGACCTGTGCGGTGTGGAGAGGTGCAGGCCCCTGAGCAGTGAAGCAATGCACCAAAAAGACAATGACACAACCAAGAAAAAAAAGAAAAAGGAATCCTGAGTGCACATAGTAAAATATTCTAAAGATTTAAATATCATGATTGCTTCCTTGTGACCATCTGTCACTCAAACCACAGCAGTCTACTGATTGCCTGTGATGTGAAAATGTCTCTGTGTGCCCAGAAAGGGGCTCTTCTGTCATTTCTGAAAAAGTTATTGATTAAACCACTCATTTGCCTAATAAATCCATTGCTACGATACCTTTTATAGTTTCGCTGTGCCAAGGCCTTTTTTCCCCCCATTATTGAGATATAATTTACATATAATGTAATTCATCAGTTTAAATAGTTTTTAGTGTATGTACAGAGTTGTGCAACTAGTAGCAAAATGAAACCATAAAACTCTTAGAAGAAAACACAGTAATCCTGGCCAGGATTTAAGTATCAACATTCTCTTAGATTCCCCTAGGGTAATCTAAAAAGCACATTTTGCTAAAAGATAGTGCAGTCTTCCAAAAGGCTGGAAGTTTTATAGGGATTATTCACTGCCATTGCACTTAACTGCCTGCCTAGTTCACAGGTTTCAACGGCATCTATGATATGAGGGGTCAGATACGCCCAGATCCTCTGTTGGAACAGAACTGAGAATGTAACCTGTATTAGCTGCTTTCATTGATAGTGGTTGCTTATCCAAAATCTGAGACAGAAAAAAAAACAAAACTAAAGGTGTTATTTCTTTAGGAATTTGCTTCAGGAATTTTCTTAATATATAAGTTATGAATATTATGAAAATTATAACTACCATATTTGCATTTTTTTTATTTTTATGGATATGTTCAGGAAGTTGATATTAGAAACCCTTTTAGAAATATTTTGAATCATTTTAGAAACAAGAAATAAAGATGGGCTTTCAACTTTAAACTTTTTTGGCATGTATACCTTGTGCTGAAATATCTTCTGGATCAACTGAAAAATGAAGGGACATAGTTCAACAGCAGGACTTCTTAGCCAAGAGCGTTATGAAAATTATCCTATTAGCGCAATCCTGGGAGTAGAACAGCAGTGAATCAGAAACATTAGCACCTACTTAATAAAGAGGAAAAAGAGGAAAATGATAAATGTGTCTCTAAGAAAAGGTGATCTTGCCAAATTCTCTCATGCTTGCCTTTAAAGTGCCAGCGATAAAGGTGATTGCGTCTCATTGAATATCTTACAGAAGTCTCAGAGTAATCCATTTAAATGGGTGGGGGGGAGAGGGGAGCTGTATCTCAGAGCCTCAGGAAATAAATGGCATCATTAAGTTCTTCTGAAGTAATGTCTCCTTTCCCAGTAATGTACCAACTCCTGTGGCAGTCTCCCCTGGGACTCTCAACTTAGCATTTTTATCTCCCTTGTATGAGTGAATGCAGCCCATATTACAAAACTGCATTTGTCTATGGAATTATAAAAGCATCTCTTTTTAAAATAAAAATGCAGGGAAAACTAGCTCAATATAATGTGTTGTTTATTTTGTTTTGCATTTCAGAGAAGAAAGTATATTCCACCTGTGATTCTCTTCAAGCCATTTGCAAATTATCCTCTCCAGTGACACAAATGACAGGATTCATTAGCAACCTTGGTGAATGCTCCATTTCTTGAATGGTGATTGCTCCAACTTTGGATGGCTCAGTTTCTCTAGTTCTTTATTCCTCCTTCTCCGTTGGCTTACCAGCCATTTTAGTGTTTACTAGTTATCAACAACTATGCTAAGAGCCAGGAGAAAAGTTGAACTCTAACTGGCCTCTCTATGTATCCATTAAGGAAGAAGACATAGACATAGAATTCACATCTAGGTTGGATTTTAGAAAGGATTTTCTGACCCCAAGGGATGAAATACACTAGAATATGCCAGAAATTGAGGAAGTCTTCTTAGTGCATAAATTTTTAAAAAAATTTTCAACATAGTTTTTTGATAATATTCAGAAAGTGAAGAAAGACTGGTTTTTGTTGTCAAAGTGATTTATATACTAACTTTGTCCCTTAGCACATGTTCTTGGGAAAATCTTTTCAACCCTTTGAACCTCAGTGTTATGAAATAGAAAATATTAATAACATTATTTTCCTCACAGATTTTTGAAAAGTATACATGAAATCACATATCCTAATAAAGTACTGAATGCATTTATTTGAGTGTATGTGTAGCCTCTATACAAGCATATACATGAATGGCTATCTAGAGAGAAAGAAAGAGAGATGATTATTTAACCAGAAAATTCAATATAGACAGTGCATGATTGATCTCAGAGTACTTCTCAAAGGCACAAAGCAATTCTACCTTCTGCCTTACAGGTCAACCTGCAGTTTTTGGACATCCATTTTGTATAGTGCCCTGCATGAAGTGCTTTCAATTATAGGTGGCTGTTAAAACTTATTTCAGAAAGCCAAGAAACAACTTCTATATATGCTTTTACTAAAGCTTGTTTAAATCATTGACCTTTCCTCCATGGTTCATAACACCTTGTCAAGACGCAACGGACTGTTTCTAATATAAAGGAAAACAAAATAGGATTCTATTCTGGGAAGAGAGCCCTGCCTGAAAAGTCGAGGACAAGTGTTCTCATAGAAGAATGTTAAAGTTAGAAATCAGGCCAAGCTTGTTCTCCTATATAGTTTATGCTTAATGAGGAGGGAGAAAGACAAGAAAGGAAGGTACTACATCTCTTAATTAACAGCCATTGGTATGCTTGTGAAATAATGAAATGCATAAACAGATTGTACACTCTCTCAGTAGTTTGCACAGTATCTTTCTACAAGCACAGTTAAAATTCAGTATCTGAGTTTCTGACTTTCCACTTTAAAAAGTTGGTGATTGGTAATTTTTCTTTCTATTTTCCATAGCGCATGTCATAAACTTCTAATTCCCTGATGGATAGTTGTCAATGAATAATTCATTTAGCCAAAGCTGCCACTGTGCACAAATTTTATTAGATCTTTTGGCAGTGGATACACTCTATAATTCTTCCCATCAGAGTTCTATTGTCTCAGAATATCTCTGTAGATTAAACAAAAATAAAAGAGTAATAAAGAAATAAGAATAAAAGCAAACAAGCAAACATGTTGTCCATACCACTAGAGCACTATAAAAATTTTTTTATCTAATAATCCACCAGGGATAAAGAAAGAGCTAACGGCAATGTCACAGTTTTAATGTAAAGAGTTGGGTTCATATTGCAGGTTCTACAATGAGATGATGAGATATAAAGTAATGATTTGTAATAATGCCAAATATTTGTACAATTTATCTGAGAAGCTTTTATGCTCATATTTATTATGGAAATATTATAAAACACATTCCATCTTTAACATATTGTTTTCTGAACAGACTATGAATATAAGTAGCTGATTGAATTTGTATGACAAGATTCATAACAAAGAAGTTTTTCATCATTATAAAGTGAAAAAATAAACAAAACAGGCAATATATTCAATGACAGATATACAATTGTATATGATAGAAATGTCATTCAAACTTAAGAATAACATGGACAATAGCTATTAACTATAGATTTTCCAAAATGTGTGCACAAGTACATTAGTTCCTTAGGATGTTCTGAAGGGGGAGGGGAAGCTCGGTGGCCAGTCTGATAAACAAACATCATATGTATCATGGCCTTTCTGAGTGGGAGGTGTATGATGCATCTTTGCATGGTAATGGCTCTGAGAAATCTTGCAGGGGACAGCTGCAAGTGGTTTACTTCTGTAATTCCCACATTATTTGGCCGTGGGATCCTATTAACATGGCAAGACACTATGTTCTATGCAAAACAGTTTAGGGAGGCACTAAATTGGCTTCATGTCCAAAATTCAGTCTTTAGAATGAATGTTTGCTTTTAAGCTTAAGAAAAAATTTCGTAAGTTTAATATTTAAAGACATAATTGCAAATCTTTAGTAACATTTCTGAAATATCACATTTTAGATTAAAAAAAGCAGGCAGTTATAAATGCTAGCCCTTTGAGAGAGCCGTTGAAAAACAAATAGTCTAAACTAACTGTAAAAAAGAGTTTAGATAATCTTGGGCATACAGGATGCAAGCGGAGGTTTAGAGCGAATAAACCAAAGAATAAAACTGGGCCACTTTTACTATCTTTTTGAAAGCAAATTTGCTCCACTCGAACTTTGAAACAACTTATGTTGAAGGGGAAAAGGGGAACATTTTCAATGACACAAGGAAAAAGCCCAAATTCATACAGGTCATATATACAAACATATATATATGTATGTATACACACACAGATATGGTATCTTATATAAAACACAGAAGAATATTTTACTTTTTTATAAGAGTTTAGGTTTTTTTTTTCATTTTTGTGAAGAAATCTTAAGAAATAATAGTAAGTTAGAGCAAGTCTACTCTTTCAGATACCTCAATATCACAGGGCAAATCTGGCAGGTCTTTCTGTTTCCTACCCCTCTTTGTGTATATATATATAAGTTAAGAAATATTTTTATCATGAAGTATTTCATGTCTATAAATTCTTCCAGCATGCTGCTTTTGAGTAAAATAAATGAAAAGAGCAAATGCTACAGATTGCCACTGAATAGCACTGCCTTTTCAAGTTGGCATAGCTTACAGAAAAATAATATATCAATATGAGAAGACCAAACATATGGAGTGGGTTGGGGTCAGGGAAGAGAGCAGAGAAATTTAACATTTATACTACCAATACAAATGGCACATAAAGGGAAAGGAAAATGGGTGTTTTAATTGCTGATAATTTGTCATAGGGGTTCTTGGGAATAACTATTTTAATTCCTTCCACAAAATCACTTGTACGGAAGAAACTTATTTATGTGAATCAGTCACTGGAGATGTTGAAAAACAATTATTCCCCTAAAATATTGAAAATTAAAGAATAACTATTGTTCTTTTTTTTCCCCCTCTTCAGTGGGCCAAGTTGCAATTTTATTATAAAATTGTTATGTTTATCCTTGAAGGAATTCAGATATTCTAGATCAGAAAAAGAGATTTTCTGTTCATTTGTAATATTTTACAAGCTATGCAAATACTGGCATGTCCCATTTTAGGTACTAAGTGCATAAGTCAGTATTTCTGTCAGTCTAACATTATCTATGACTACACTTATCCTGATGGTCCCTTCTTCATCTAAAAGCCCTCTGCCAAGCTCCTACTATAGGGTCTAGAGGCCGAGGTTGACAGTTTGACAAAAACACCTACAATGAGATGATGAGATATAAAGTAATGATTTGTAATAATACCAAATATTTGTACAATTTATCTGAGAAGCTTTTATGCTCATATTTATTATGGAAATATTATAAAACACATTCCATCTTTAACATATTGTTTTCTGAATAGACTATGAATACAAGTAGTTGATTGAATTTGTATGCTTACGTAGATTTTAGCTTCTACTAAAACTTTAAAAGGATTATTATAATAAAAATGTGCACATATGTGTCATTAAATAAAAATATTTTCCTCAAAACAAATGGAAACTAATGGAAAAAATGTAAAATGCACCCAACTTCATTTTCTTCAATTAAAATACCTGTGCTGAACTTTCACTTTTACATTTTTGTTAATAGTCATCAAATTTTAATAAAAATATCTACACTATGAATTATTCTATTGGAGCCATCAAATTATTATCCAAAGCTTTTGCCATACTTTTCATTTTCATCTACTAAAGGTTTTTCGCTCATGGTTTATTTAAAATCTGCTTTTATTTTCCAACTTTCACTTTAGCTTTCAGGAAGATTTTGAAGTCTCTGGTAGAGCTGAAAAATATTTTCAAAACATCACAGCTATTCAATGGTAGCTAGTATCTCTATGGCTTATTCTTTCTGCTTGAGTTTAGAGCTCATCATCACATTTCTAAAAGCAATATGAAGAAAATGGCATGAGCAAGACAGTGTGCAACAGAAAAGAAAAAAAAATGCAACAACCTGCAGAGCAAACACTCTAGAAGCCAATTTTCAGCCTCATACCTTGTATGACTTTAAAATATACTCTTAGGAAAGTGTATAGTTTTCACAGCTTGAAAGGATAAAGAATACACTATTCAAAACTTCTGTCAAGATTTCTTTATTCCAAAACCTTATCAGGTAGTAAAATACCCATTTGTCTTATTCACAAATAAAGAATAGAGTCTATATATAAAGAGATATATATTCTACCTATATTCTATGTATGTGAGAGAATATAGAATACAGCCTATATTCATATCTATGGAATACAACTAATTTTTGATGTTGTACAAATCAGACTAATAAAATTGGATTCAATTCTTGCAAGAAGTAAAATAATTGGTTGTTTCCCATAACACCAATTTGCTGATATTTTATGCATACCAAAATGCAAATTACCTTTAAGGTGAAATAAAGTAATTTTTAAACTTTTGTAATGTGCTAGAACAAGTTTGAACATTTTTCAGTAGGTTGAACTGGATTTTAATATTGGTCACACATATATCATTGATTAACTGTGTTTGTTGTTGTTGTTTTTCAAACTGGAATAAAAATACTTAACTTGGGGGTTTTGATGGGGATAAGCTATTACCTTATTTATGTTTTACAGTATGAAAGCAAATAGATGTCAAATCAAGTTCCAGCCTTGAATGACTGGCAGTCAGTGGCTGCCTGAAACACTGTCTTGAGAAGTATTTGCAGCCCCAAATCTGGCCCCAGGGTTAAATAATGCCTCTGTTATTATTAATAATAATTAATAATTAATGTCTCTGCAAGAAGCATGAGACAAAAGAAAGGCAGATAAGTACTGCTGTAGGCAGCTTCTCAGATGACTCCCAAAGATTATTCTCCTAGTATTTATGCCCTTCTATAATCCTCTTCCCTTGAATGTGGTCTGGCCTTCATAATTCACTTCAAACCAGTAACATATGACAGAAGCAATGGCATGCCATTTCAAATTTAAGTTATAAGACTGTGGCTTCCATCTTGGTTACACTCTTTCTCCCTCTCTCACACTGCTTACCCTGGGGAAGCCAGATGCCATGTCATGAGATAGCCCTGTGGAGCAATCAGCATGAAATGCCTGCCAACAGTTTGACTGCAACCTCATATAAAACTTGAGTCAGAGGCAACCGGCCAAGACAGGCCAGTTTCTTAAAGCAAAGAAATTATATAATAAATGTGTATTTGGGGTAATTTGTAATGTGGCAATAGATTACTAAAGAAGGTGCCCTGTATTCCTACTCCTGATGTCCCACAATGCCTTAATAGGAACTCAATAAATGGTAGTCTCCATTATTATTAAAAGCATAACCTTGAGCTGTTTAAAGTCCTGAGATGATAACCAATTGATGCTCTTGCCAAATAATATTATTTGAGCATATATTTCCTATAAGACATGGTGTTCAATTCTAGTGGTAGGAGATGAATAAATAAAATGCCTATTTTCATGATCATATCAAAGGAAGTTGCAATAAAGTAGAAATTGAAAGATTGAGAAGAAAGTGAAAATTTAAACACCATAGCATATAAATAATGATAAACACCTAAAAATAAGATAAAGAGACCCACTGCCTCTCTCCACTCCACTTTTTCACTAATATATTTATCTCATTGATTCCTGAGTAGGGTATATGCACCTTTCTTTCCTGGAGTCATAGCTCATCAATTCATACAGCCAAGATCATGCTTCACAGAACTACTATGTGTAATGCAGTCATTCAAATACTTGATGGATAGAATTAATGCATCATAGTTTAGGCAGTCACATGGAGGACTTTCTCTCCTGATGGGTATATATCATAACTGTAAAGACATGTTTTCCAGTAATTAAACTGTTCAAGGTTTTGCAGAAAGCTATGAAACTTGCCAATCAGAACTCTTGGAATTTTAATCTTGGTTCTGTCACTTTTTGCTTGGAAGACCTTAGGAAGTCTTCCAATGCAATGCAATGCATAATTTCTTTTCCCTATAATATGGAGATATTAGCACCCACCTCTTTCAGAGGATTATTCTGAAGATTAAATGATATATTTTATCTAAAATATAAAGCACCTAGCAGAGGGTCTGTCTAATAATTGAAACTCAGTACATGGCAGTCACAGACATATGGAAATGAGGAAGAGTGAGGCATAGTGATAAGCATCAAGGTATACACAGTCTTTTGATTGAGACTAATTAAACAACATGAAGAAAATTTGGCTAGAGCTACATATATGATTAGAAACTGGTTCAATGTAATGATTTAGTTTAAATATTTATTGAGTACTAATGACGTGCAAATTTCTGTATTTATGAGTAGGACATAGCCTTTACCTACATAGATCATAGTGAAGTATGTAGACGGATGCACATAAATTACCTTTAAACAAGACAGAGAGAATCACAATAAAAGAACGTGGTATAGTGAAAACTGGATCATAAGACTAAACCTGATGTAATCTTTGGGGAAATTCTTTAAGACCATGTGATTTGACATGGACTTTAAGTAATGTTTAGGAGTGACACAATGAGGTTCCTATCTACCAAGATGGAAGTGGAAAATGCTCCAGGTGCTGTTCTCCCAGAGAATCTTTGAACTAGCAAAAACTGGCAGAGCCATTTTTTTCAAAACTCCAGAAAAGAATTAAAGGGTTGCAGTAACTGGGCAAGGGCCAATTCAAGAAAATGCAGCTTAAAAATGGGTCAGAGAAGCTCATGGTGCCCTTGCTGGTCCCTCCTTCATCCTCCCTGGCTCAGTGTGGAACAGTCTGCATGCCCATGATGGGTCCCTGGCACTGTCCTGGAATGAGCAGAGTAACCCCTTTGTGCACACTGTAGACCTGTATGTCAGTGTGATTCTATTGGGAAACAGCCTGAAAGACTGAACTAGGAAACTTTTCTCTGAGTCACCCTCACAGAACTTGCCCTGAAGGCAGAAGCAGCTTATGGACAACTAAAGAAATGTAAGAAACAATTAAGTCAAAGTGGCCTGAGACAAAGGATTACTTGCTCTAAGTCATACAATAGAACACCTGGGATTTCACAAAGACTAAAGGGGGCATTTGAATTCCTATAAACAGGGTAATTCCTAAGGTAATGAGCAAGCATAAGTCCAGAAAAGGACACAGATTCAGAAAAGATGAAGAGGACTTATACTTCTCATTCACCTCAGACAGATTTTCTTGATAGGAGGACTAAGTTGTGAATGAGAGCACCAGCCAAAACAGAGCCAATTTGAAAAGATGGTGAAAAGTGATTATTGTGTTGGTCTGTTTTCCTTTGTTAGCTTCTTTCACACAAGGATAGATCAGGAATATCACTAGCTAGATACAAATTTAAGGAATAGAAAGGTCAGGTACTAAATCCTAGACTTAAGACCTTAAAATATTAAAATGTACAGTATGCAATAAAAAAGGAAAAGATAAACAAAGAAACAGGACATGATGGCCCATCCAAAGGAAAATATAAGAAATTCAGAAATCATCAACAAAGACCAGACTTTAGACATACAGTACAAAGACTTAAAAACGATCTTCACACTCTCACACTGAAAGGAAAGGACACTAGATGGTGGATCAAAGCTATATAAAGAAATAGTGACTTCCAGAGAAAGAAACCATATGGATAATTATAAATGCCAGAACTAATTTTATTGTATTTTTGGAATATAACTCCATTTTTTTATCCTTACCAGTTCTATAGGCAAATACACAAAAAGTACTGGTAAATCTATGGTTTTGACATGCAATGTAAAATAAATAATTTGTAAGGAATACAAAAAATGTGGGAGGTGACAGGGTTATAGGAACAGTGTGTATGCTATTGAAGTTAAGTTAGTATCCAATTAAATGTGATTGTTATAGATTTCGTATGTTAAATGTAAGTCCATGGTAACCACAAAGAAAATACCCCAAAAAATATAAACATAAAGAAATGAGAGGGAACTCAAAATGGCAAAATAAAAATAAATAAATAATATGAAATTAGAGATTAATGGAAGAATTGAGAGACAAAAAAGGTATAACAATTACAAAGGCCATATAGCATAATGGTAGAAGAAAGTTTTACATTATCAGTAGTTATTTCAATGTAAATGGACTGAACTCTTCAGTCAAAAGTTAGATATTGGCATAAAAGCATGACCAAGCTTTTTATGCTCTTTAAGAGAATCACCTTAAATTTAAAGACATAAGTAGACTGAAAGTAAAAGGATGGGAAAAAAAAAATAGATAAGCCAGGCAAATAGTAATGAAAGGAGACCTGGAGTAGCTACACTAAGATCAGATAAAATAGACTTGCATTCAAAATATCTTATGAGGGACAAAGATTGTCACAATATACTGATAAAGGGGTCAATTCAACAAGAAGACATAACATTTATAAATATATATGCAACTAATGGCAGAGCCCCAAAATAAATATAGCAAACATTGAGTTTTGAAGGAAGAAGTAGATGGTTCTACATTAATATGGGATACCTCAACACACAACTTTCAATAACGGATAGAATATCTAAACAGAAAATCAATAAGAAAACAGTAGATTTTAATGATATTGTAAACTAATTAGATAAGGGGTTCTAAACCTTTTTTATTCCATGGACCCTTTTCCCAGTCAGGTGAAATGAACACTACTATAATTTATTTCCTACATACATTCATAAGTGAAGTAAATGCTAGATTTCAGACAGAGAGAAAATAAAGATAATAAGTTATTTTTTTTTCCATTCAAGCTCACAAACCCCCTGAAATCTTTCCACGGACCCCTGAATTAGAACTAAGAGACATACAGAGGACACTTCACCCAACAACAGCAGAATACATATTCTTCCCTAGGGCATGTGAATTATTCTCCAGGATAGACTATATGATAGGTTGCAAAACTAGTCTCAATAAATTAAAAAAAAAAATGAAATTATACAAGGTACCTTCTCTAGGCACAATAAAACAGAGCAAAAAATAAATGAGAGGAAGAATTGGAAAACTCACAATCAAGTGGAAATTAAATAACACTCAAACAAGCAATGGGTCAAAGAAATCACAAGGGAAATTAGAAAATATCTTGAAGTGAATGAAAAAGAAAACATAACAGGCCAAAAACCTGGGATGCAGAAAAGGCTGTGCTGAGAGGAAAATTTATAGCCCTAGATCAGGGGTTCTTAACCTTTTTTGTCCCACAGACCCCTCTGCCTGTCAGGTGAAAACCACGGACCCCTTACTAAGTCTATACTATACTGTGTATTACTTAATAAATATATCACACCTGCATGAACATGTCCCCACAAGAATAATCCTTTTTTGAATTTAAATTCAAGCTCATTGACCCCTTGTTAAGAACCCCTGCTCTAGATGCTTACTATAAAAAAGTAAGAGGATCTCAAATAAAAAAACCCAACTGCACACCTGAAAGATCTAGAAAAAGAAGGGCAAACCAAACTCAAAGCAAGCAGAAGGAAGAAAGTAACAATTATTAGAGAAGAACAAAGCATCTTCAGGACCATTATGGCAGGCAATAGTTTCTTAGATATTACAATCAAAAGCATAAGCATTAAAAAATAGATAAATGGGGCTTGATCAAAATTAAAAATTTTTGCCCATCAAAGGTTTTCCTCATGAAAATAGACATCCTAAAATGTGGGAGAAAACATTTGGAAACTATATAACTGTCAAGGGCTTATTATTCAGAATATATAAAGCAATCTTACAACTCAATAACAAAAAGACAAACAACCCACTTAACAACCCCAATGACTTGAATAGACATTTCTCAAAAGAAGATATACAAATGACCATTTAGGACATTATAAGATACTCAATATCATTAGGCACTAGGGAAATGTAAATCAAAACCAAAACCAGATACCATTTCATACCCACCAGAATTGCGACTATTAAAAAATGTAAAATAAGTGTCGAAGTAGAGGTGGAGAAATAGAAACATCTGTTCATTGTTGGTGGGAATGTAAAATGGTTCAGCTGTGTGCAGAACAAAAGTATAGAATTACCATATGACCTGGCAATGCCACTTCTATGTATATGCCCTAAAGAATTGAAAGCAAGGACTCAAACAGATATCTGCACACCAATGGTCATTGTGGCAGTATTCACAATTGCCAAATATGGAAGAAACCCAAGTATCCACCAAACAATGAATGGATAAATAAAATGTGGTATATACATACAATGGAAAGTTATTCAGCCATAAAATGGAATGAAGTTCTGATATATGAGGCAGGGTGGATCAACCTTGAAGAAATCACATTGAATGAAATAAGCTAGAAACAAAAGGACAAATATTGTAGGATTTCAGTGATATGAAGTAAATAAAATAAGTAACTTCATAGAGGCAGAAACTAGAATACTGCTTTCTAGAGGCCAGGGTGGGCTAGGGAATGGGGAGTTAATGATTAATTGGTACAGAGTTTCTGTCTGGGCTGACAGAAAAATTCTGGTAATAGATGGTGTCCATGGTAGCAGAGCATGCAAATACAATTAGCAACATTGAATTATCTATTTGAATGTGGTTAAAAGGAGAAATAAAATTTTAGGTTGCATATATGTTACTAGAAAAATATTAAAAAACAAAAAATTCGGACAATATAGAGAACTCTATTGACTATAGTTAATAATATAAGTATAATATTGTTTCATAAATTGTAACAAATGTACCACATTGGTATAAAGTGTTAGTAATAGGGAAAACTATGTGTGTGAAGGGGCATACAGAGGGACTTTCTATTTTCTCCATGATTTTTCCGTAAACCTACAACTTCTCTAATAAAATAGAAATAAAATAGTAAAAAAAGCCATGTTTATGTTCCTTGATACATTTCAGCCTATGACAAAACATATATTTTTTAAAAATTTATTGAATTTTGGAAATTGTAAAACAATTAAAATCTACGTTTTTGTGACCACACCACCCCGAAAATGGCTAGATGATATATTTACCTATAGAAAGGAAATAAGCTTGCAAGGCAGATGAAAAGGTAGGAGCAAATGCCCTGAGGAGGAAAAATAGGACATTTAGCATATGAGAGAGAGAGAGAGAGAGAAATAAAAGAGAAACAAAATTTTGGGAATGAATCACAAATTGTTGAAAAACAGTACTGAAATGTAGTTATATGATAAAGGGTCTTCTTGTTTTCAGGTCTCTGATCCCTTATATGTCTGAAAAAAATTCCTTTTAGATATAATGGTGCTTGCTGTGATCAAGATTTCCTTTATAAAGACAATTCTCTGCTACTCCAAAGGTTTCCTGACTGTGAAATTAGAAATTTCTTCAAAAATAACCTCTCAAGGCCCAGGGACAAACCTTTCTCCAGTAATTTGATATACATTGTACATAGTTTATATTTGACAAAAGGGTTGAACTAAATGCCTCCACTGAGTGGGATCCCTGGGAGCATAACCTCAATCTGCCCTGATGAAGGCATGAGGGACAGCTCACAGAAAAGATGATTTGCTTCCAAGTTGGTAATCTAAAAATTATAGGGTTAGTCCCCTCCAAACATCCTTTTTTTCTCTCTTGTGTATAAACAAACAGCATCTTTCTGGATTAGAGAGCACAGATTTTTAAACAAAGTTGTACGGCATCCAAGATGTTTTTAGCTGTGGATGACTTACAGGAGTAGGGATGGAAAAAGCTAATTGCAGCAACACTTCAGTTTTGGTAACAAACAGAACTCTGAAGAGTGACTGTGTTTTTGCCAATAATAAAAAGAAACCAATACCTTAACACACATAACATAATTAATCTAATTCTCCCTCAAGAAAGAATTAAAAAAACAGGACTTTGCATATACCCTCTGCAAATGTCGTATGAGGATAGAAACATCTCTCACTATTTTTGACTATTTGGTCATTAGGATTATGTCATGCTGTGATAGTCTGATGCTGGATGGGCCCCAGAAAATCATGTCCTTGGGGATAATCCATTCCTGTGGGTATGAACCTATTGTAGGTGGGACCTTTTGATGAGGTCAGTTCAGTTAACAGGTTTTTTTTTTTAATAGATTACTTCAGTAAGGCACGACTCAGGGTGGGTCTTAATTCTCTTACTGGAGTCCTTCATAAATGGGATTAATATGAAGAGACACATAGGAACTCAGAGAGGAACCCACAGAAGCTGAGAAAAAAAGCCACAGACAGAGAAGCCAGAAGCTCAAAGTAACAGAGTCTAAAAGAGGCAGAGACCAGCAAATGCGATCATGTGACTGAGGAGTCAGGATCACTGGCAGCCTTCAGTCTTCAGGGAGAGAGTGTTGCCTATAATGGCTTGATTTGGACACTTTTCTTGCCTCGGGATTGTAAGCTTGCAAGCCAATAAACCCCCATAGTAAAAACCAACCCATTTTTGGTACATTGCTTTTGGCAGCTACTAGCAAACTAAAACACATGATATATAGTATTTCAGAATACTCTTATCAATTAATTGATTTTTCAGTACTCAAAGGCCGATCAAAATGTTATCATTCTAAACTCTGAAATTAATCTAAACAGGCTCAAAAAGAGGCTTAGGCAAAGATGAATATAGCATATCCTTATGGATACCTGTCTAAAAATTGTTCCTAGTTATTCTTCACTTGAGTTAAAGCACTGTTTAATTGAACTATTAAAATGCAAATAATTCCCAGGGAAAAGGTGGTAGATTAAACTTTATTCAGAAATTAACAGCTTCAGTAACAAAGGTTTTTATTGTAAAAAATAAGAAAGCATAAAAAAATAGAATAGTAGGTAGATGACCCTGCTACCTGTTACCTACCCAAATTCACCTTCTTAACCACTTCTTACATCATTCCAGTCTCCAAATCAAAAACCACAATACCCAAAGGTTGAAGATTATGATTCATGCCCTGGAATTCATGGTTCAGAATAAGATAATATGGAATCAATTTTTCACTTGAATTTTTTCTCACACCAATTCTCAGAATGAACTCCTAGGTCTAAACCAACTTATAAAATTCATAGTCTCCAAAAGTATGTCTTGCTGATGACCAAGCCAATATAAAAATTACAATGCCTTCTCATTTGAATCCTCATGGAACATCATTATGAAATCCAAATCCCACCTCTTCATACTTAATGTAGTCTGGTACCACTGTTTTAGTCAAAATTATCTCTTCCTTTTCTAAATTATTTTAGTATTTATGATCTGTACAATTTATTTGGCACTTACTGATACTAGAAAATATATGATATGTGTGCATACCCCTTCTTTCTCTTTTAAGACTAGCCACCAATCATTCCTAAAAATCTTAGAACAGTCTTTTACAAAAACTAAATTGAGACACATTACTTAGAATAATATTCATTTAATGAGTTCCAAGCAGCTGTAATCCCCAGTGTATCACATGAAGTAAGGGAAGTTATTAATTTATGAATTTTTTGTATGTTCTGTGGGTTGCAATGAAAATATATTTCTTCTAATGGGCCAAGATTTTTTTTTTTTAAGTTTAAGAACACCATCCTAGGGGAGCATGTTTCTTAGTTATTTTAAACATAAAGTGGCTAATAAAGAATTGTGTTAAACAGATATTCAACAGGAGTAGAGTAGAAGACAATGAATTCAGCAAGAATAAGATATATCTAAGGGGAAGCCAAAACCAAAAGATATAATGAAGAAATTAGGAGTAACAATAAGTAGGTACTGAATGGGAGAAATAGAGAATGTGAAATAGTCAAGGTCACATTTCATTCTCAGTGCAGCCTGGAGTTGGCTATGAGTTGAGACCTTAATACAAAGCCATGTGGTTCATTGACAGTTATGCCATTATGAAGACATTTTTGTGGATCAGTATCAAGCTCAAGCGTACTCTATAGCTGATTATAATACCAGCAAGTCATATCACATAGAAGTATGAAAGAAAAGCTCATTTTTTTCAACGTGTAAGTTAGAACATTTGGCACCCCTGATAAAATCCATAAACAGTGTCTTTTTCTAAATTCATGATTCTCTTATGACTATTTCCTTTTATATTCTATTACATAGCCCAGAATTTGGTATCCACTTTTCACATATATTATGTAAATAGAGCTTTATATTTTAAAACAAAGATGACATATGAATAAACATTAAGTAGCAGACAGAACTGAAATAGCACCATCTGTCTAAACAATATCATTCCAAAGTACACAGGGTCTTTGTCTACTGTTTTCCTTAAAGTATATTTTGAATTTGTTAAGTGAAGAATCCAAAATGATACAAAATATTACAAAGCATATTCCATGTGGTTGATCATATAATTTGTTCACCATTTTTCCTTCCCTCCCTACTTTGATGTGGCTTCACTGCAGGTAATGTATACTTCTCTTCACTGACTTGGACTTGATTTTGTAACTTGTTCTGGCCATTAATATAATGATCCATATATGATCTTTCTACTTTGTGTTTGAGTGTGTGTGTGTGTGTGTGTGTGTGTGTGTGTGTGTGTTTGAGGTTTGGCTTGTACATTTGCAATCTTCCCTAAGCCATGCAAATATTACTCCCCAGGTAAACATAGATGCTGAAATGAGAAACACATGGTGGAGATCTGAACACAACCCAGATCCTGAAGCAGGGCCATACAAAACAACCTGCAGACTTTTGAGTAAGAGATAAATTTTGTTGTTGTTAGTCTATGAGGTTTTGGATGGTTTGTTATACAGTATTATTGTAGCAAAACCTGTCTGGTACATTTCATAACTTAGAATACTAAATATAACCACAAAATAAAGTACAAAAAAAAAGAATCACAAAAATCCAGCCCTCATGGAAAGCAGCAAAAGTTAAGTTTCTCAGCATAATTTCCTTAGTCAATATACTTTTTTTTCTGTATAATCCTGCAAAATATTTAGTTATGGAAATTGTTTTGACAACCTTCCATTTTCTCTTTATGAATTAAGATCCATTCTCCTAGTCATTTTAAATGCAACTTTATATAACTCGTAATTACTTGAATTCAGACATATAACAATCAGGAAAATGTGTAAATGGAAATAGACTTATTGAATGTCATCTAATGTATTTAATAATGGTCTCACGTTTACAGTTTTTGAAGCCCTTCAGGATTTTTGCACTACCACTTTGCAAAGAAAACTAAGTTTTGGATCCAGGCTCAGAGAACAAAGGTATCTAACATGTGGGTGAAAGAGGTATTTTAAAGGAAATACTAAATCAATGAGGCAACTTGTGACTTCTCAAAGAATAATCCCACTAAACTAGAACATTTAAAAATGTCTTTTTGCACTACCGTAGGACAGTTATGGATTTGTAGTTGTTAAGATGATAACGTCTCTAAAGCAGGCCAACCAGTTAGTATTTTTTAGAGTCCAAGATCTGTCCTATATTCTGAATAGGTTGATGCTTGACCAGGCAAGCTCTGGGGGAAAAATCCAAGGCAGGGAGTTAATAATTAGAATATAGGTCACCAGAAAAAAGAAAGAGGGTAGAGAATGGAAAACTGAGGGTTAACCGGTGCAGAATTGGTAAAAACGTTGTTTGTAAATCTTTGGAAATGAATAGAAATGGCAAAAGCGTATCATAGTGTTTGCAGCTAACAGTGCTATTGTATGGGTATGATAGTGGTTGAAAAAGGGAGTCTAAGAACATGTATATTACTAGAAGGAAAACTAAAAATTGTAACATGAGACTGTATTAGATAGTAAAACCTCATGTAAAACACAAATATGGGTGATATTGCATAAATGATCAGGGTTTTTTTAAGGCAGCTTAGTTAGTTTTATAGAAGAAATACTTTCAAACAATACAAACAATACAAATGACACAATTAGAACAGTGACAAAACAAAGAGATGAATTCTGATTATAACTTATTCCCACAACAGAAGAAGACTTATTTCTGCAATTATCAACCAAAGCTTGACAATTCAGGGATAGGAGGAAGTGAAAACCAAATTCCCTTTTACTCATTGTTGCAGTTGGGCAGTTTGATGTAATTATGAATTCCAAAAATATAATTGGATCATGCTTGTAAACTGATCTGTTAATCTGGGCATGATTAAGTTATGACTAGGGTGTTGACTGGGCCACGTCAGTAGGGTGTTGAGTCCCACTCCTTGGTGGGTGGGGAATCGAATATAAAAGGCAGAGCAAAAGACAGAGTTGCAGCCGTTTTTGAGAAGCAGTTTTGATGTTGGAGAAAAGGCCCCAGAAGAAGAGAAGTGAGCCGTTTGCCTGATAGCCTACAGCTGACCTCGTGGAGGAACCAGAAGAGCTAAGCCTGGAGAGAAACACAGCCTTGGGAAGAGAGGAACCCAAGAAGCCTGAACCCTGGCAAACATCGGCAGCTGTCTTGCTCCAACACGAGACAATGGACTTTGGTGAGAGAAGAAACTTAACGCTTTATGGCCTGGTATCTGTGGACTTCTACCCCAAATAAATACCCTTTATAAAGACCAACCCATTTTTGGTATTTCACATTAGCATCCCTTTGGCTAATACACTCATAGTCCTGTTTTAAGGAACCTTTGATGGCAGAATTCAGATTGTTTTCTAACTAGAATTGCGGACAAAACACGGCAGTTATCTTCATCAGAAAGCACGGTACGTGAACAAATTTAAACATAGGATGAACCCCCCTCCCCCCACCCCTTTGCCACTAGGACTTCACTTTTCTGATATGTGAGACATTCTGGGGGGCTGGGTGGGGGGACAGCTGAATTAACTAGTCGGAAGCTGCAAAACCCAGCCGCAAGCCATTAGCCAACTCCAGCGCTTGGTTCCCGCCCGTTCGCCCACCCACTCCTCCACAGCCTAGCACCCTGCCCACCTGCCCCTGATGGCACGGACAGAAAGCGCCAGGGGTCCAACCACAGGCGCCACAGAATTAATGAGCTCTGCCTCCTTCATTTGTCTGGATTTCCTGAATTGTTTTTACAAAATATAAATACAAATATACTAGAGAGAAGCACACAGAAAAGCAGCTATGTACAGCAGGGAAAGCATAGAGAGATTGAGAGGAGTTTTTTTGTTTTTTGTTAATTATTATTATTATTGGAATAATGAAAGTGCTCTAAGAATGACTGAAGTGATGAATGCACAAATATGTGATTATAATTGGGATGAATTTATGCTTTATTAATATGTATCAATAAAATTGACTTGATAAAAAATCCAAGGCAAAGCCAAGATTAAACATTCTTTAGGTAAAGAACCATAGATATTATGGCTAAATAGAGCTTTAAAGATCATCCTAGGCTAGGGATCAAACTTACATGTAAAGTAAAATCATTCCCTTTAAGACCAGGAACATGGTAAGAATGAGAGCTATTGACAATTTTATACAATAAGACACATGCAAAAAAAAAAAAAAAA